>WEDG01003098.1:0-13094 GCA_017591395.1 Schistocephalus solidus
AGCATGCCAAGTTTCTTAATATATTAACACCTCTTTCGTAGAATCATCTATCTGTGGTTTCTATCTATTTTGATCCTAGTAAGGCCTTTGATAAAGTGCCTCATAGGAGAGACTCCATAGCCAAGCGAAGCAGCAAGACTTGTAGCTCCCTTTAACGATTTCCATTACACATCTAACTATAATCGTAAACAAAAGGTTTTAGTGGAGGTCCTATTTTCAGCTGAGATCTATATTGAAAGTGGTGGAATTTTATGTACTGTGCTAGGTCCTTCTTTGTTTTACTTTAAATGATATTTAATTCGCAGTTAAACGCTCTTGTAGTCTTTATTTAATTTGAAAATCTTTAAATGCGTGTATTCTAAATCTTCGGCCCAACGATGCTTAATATGAATTTCACTCTTCCAAGAGTCGCTGTGCCTGAAGCCTTTATATCAATTCTCCAGTTATTTTTCTCAAGTTATCACATCTTACTTGTTCGTAATGCTATTTAGTTCGTGCCATATCAGATTCTATTTCATCATGCTGACAGAATTATTATGGCCAACGCAGCTCTTAGATTTGTGGCTTCTTTATTTCTTTATACCTTAAATTAAATTAAGATCTTATCGAATGCTTGCATTCTCTTTCTTTTAAATATTGCTGCCCATTCTTTAGCACAATGACTGAGTCAGCAATATTATCAGAGGCTGAAAGCTGGCTTCTTCCTCCTTTTCCGTCTTAAGAATAATTCAAATACTCCCCGAATTTCAACCTTAACTCCATTATCCAACCGTACAACCTAATACTATTTACTGATTGTAATTCCTTCTTCTGTGTCCTATAATTCTAAACGCTCTCTGTTCTTTGCTTCGAGATATTTTTTTTTGAATTACCTGCAAATCAATATAAGGTTATCAAATGAAATCTGTCATCCTTTTAAGCAAAGACTGAACATACAATACTTTCCGATTAACCAATTATCCTCATCTTTTCCGAGCATCTTTTTACATGACCAAGAGAAAGGACGATCTGGAAGTTGAGACGTCCGTCTCCAAAGTATGTGCTCCATGCATGCGCTTCATACAGGAACTATGATAGTCTTCATAACCATCCCTCAGTAAAAGGTCAGCAAACCGGCGGTCATATTGCGCGCTCATTTTAGTAAACGAGCTCTGTTTCTGTTTGCCGAAAATCATAATCGGAATAAAAATCTGGTTACTGAATGCCGCGGGCGCAAAGTCAATACTATCGAATTCTCATGCGAAATAACTCCGCAGGAAGTGCATTATTTTTATTTATACTCACAATTGCCGGATCTCTCGGTATCGCTCGCGCTAAGCTCCTAAGCAGCATACCTTTGCTGCTTCATATCCTCGCGGAGCAGTCTTTCTGCTGCACCTCTTTTCAAAAACGATCTCAACAACAGCCGGTTTTGTCTCATCTTTGTTTTGACCAGCATCAGGGAAATATTGACGACAAGCAATCGTTTCCTCGGTCTTTGCGGTTCTCCTCTATTATGAATATCTGCAAACTACTACAACCTCGTCTGCAATTGCATCTACGCGCTTTAAAGGCGATGGCATTTGCAACCCCTAACATTCCCCTATGTAGACTCTAAACGGACTGTACTACCTCGCCCAACGGGTATGATTAGGAACAGAAAAGGCAAAGTCGGTTTCTGAGAAACCACTTTATCGTGGGACCGACGCAGACAGCGGATCATCTAGCTCATCAACTCCTCGCTCTACATTGAGTTCCGCTGTTCTCGAACATTCCGGCCAATGGCGTGACAATAGCGGAGAGCGTTCTGGAACCTTCTGGCCTACAACATGGTCTCGCATTGATTGGTCGCATCTCACGGTGGAAACCCCCTTTGCGGAAACTCTCGAAAGTTTGACGCACCTGCGTGCGTCAGGGGCTTCATCGCGTGTTCAGTTCAGAGACGCAAACTGATTGGTTGCCTGATTTCTACGCGTCTTTCTTAGATGGCTTCACCTGTTCTCTGGCGAAACGTTATCACGCGCCCTTTCAGCCTGGGCCGCTACTGACTGCGGTTCCCAGTCTCCGTAATACCTCTCGCTTTTGAAAAGGTTGACCTCATATTTCTTCTTCGTATCCATGATGAGTGCGGGTTGTGTATTTTCTATATGGCTTTTGCAAACGGAGAGTGGTGTTGGCCCTTGTTTCTAATTTGGGAGCTCGGGTCCTCGAAAAGTGTCACATAGCAAATGGGGCTCTTTTGGCCATCCGTGTGAACCTCCGTCTAACCTGTTTGGTCATGTCGTTTAGTTATCCCGCGTTGCCGTTTACACTCGAAGACAGCACTTCTAAACTTCTAAACAAATGCCCTCTACCCTACGGTTTCGCAGGGCTGTGCTTCTGGCAAACCAAGCTCTTTCTCCCTCGAAAATCAGATCTTTTTGGCGGTTGGGAAACTCGAGACCTCGGGTTTTAGGTACTGCAGTCCTTAGCTCAGTGTTTCGCCCAAAAGCGCTCGGCTGGTGATGAGCGCTAAGATCTTTTCGGGGTTGTCTAGGCCAGAAGGAGAATGTTGAGGCAGTCCATGTAACCCCCTGCGTTCCACATCTCTCATTGCTCATCTGAGAGGCGTCAAGCATAGACGTTCTGCGTGACCGTTCGATTGGGGATGAAATGGCGGTGATATCACATGTTCGATTTCCCATTCGGCGCTGGCTGTTTGGAACATGATGACGTAAAACTGGGGTGCCGAATTAACCGTTTCAATCTCGGTGAGGATGCCATATCTTTTTCCAGAGAGCTACGCTTTATTTTGAATGATAAATTCGAAATTTCAGAAAGGTCCTCCATTCACCGTGAAAAATCACCCTTGGATGCGTCCAAATTTCGATCAATTTGGCTTCGTTCAAAATGTTACCAGTTTCGTGGTGATGACCTCATTTTCGTTAGTCGAATAAACAAATAGTGTTAAAATTCAGGTATTTATGGTTGAAAAGGCCAATCGACGTTCATATAAGGGATTCGCATGCGAATGGAGGGGAAAAGATGGTTGCTCAATTGCAAAATACGCCGGACATATCTGGAGATAAGTTCTTCCTTCTTTTTGATGTAGCTTGGGCAGTGGCTGCTGCAGGACGTTCAAAACTTCTAGCCGATTCGACCATGCGTCGACGACTACTAGAAACCTTTTTGGTTGAAAAATGGTCCAGCGAAATCCATATGGACTTTAGTCCACGTTCTCGTGACCCCCAGCCATTGTATGGGTGTTACTTTTTGGTGGGTTCTTAGCGAAACGTTCACATGGACCACAACTTAGAACGAAAGATTCCACATTGATATCAAATTCCTGACCAATATACGTACCTTCGGGCCCGGTTTGTTTCATACGAGTCACGTCCTGGTGTCCGGCATGAACTTCACGTAAAACTTGTTTTTGATGTTTGGCTGCAATCACCACTCTACCATCATACATTATGCGTTTTTCATTGATGCACAACTGCTCGCTTCCGGTTCCTGAACGGCCTTTATATTTGGGCCCACCTTATCTTCATTTGGCCAACCGTTCCGCATAAAATGCCTCTTTACCTGGCGTAATAGTGGGTTTGCTGTGGTGGTTGTCCTGATATTTTCGGCTGTGAGGGGCACCTGCCGGATAGCCACTCGAATTTGTCGTCGTCTTGTATCGATGTGCTTGTGACCACCACATCTTCCTGATTTTTCGTCGCTTACACTCAGTCCTTATAAAGCGTCTGGAGCCCCGAACTTCTGAGTGGGCACGTACTGCAGTGTGAAGTCGTAACTCAGGAGGGTGGTACTCCACCGTTGTATCCTCTCCACCGCGTAGTGGAGCACGCCACGAATTGTGCTCCAACAAAAGCTTAAGTGGCTGGAGTATCTGTGGGGAGGACGAAATGTCTACCGTAAATGAACTGATAAAATTTCTGTACTGCCTCTTTCTCGAGTTGACTATAGTTTCCTTCTGCCTTTTGTGAGGGATATGGTGAAATGCATTAAGGGCAAGATATTTCCGTTGAAAACCTTCTAAAGAAGAATTCCGCCTAGTCCGTACTCAGATGCATCCGCCTGGACGATAGTTTATCTATCGGCTTCGAAATTGAGAGCACAGTTGACTCAGTAATTTTCACCTTTATACTGTCAAACGCTTCCTGACAGTCTGTTGACCAGTCAAAATGTCACATCTTTGCAAAGCAGTCGGTTAAAAAAGTGGCTCTTAGTTGTGCAGCCCTGCAATAAAATGGCGAATAGTAGCTGACCAAGCCCATAAATGATTGTAGCTCGCGTACATTCTTTGGCACCTTCACATTCTTGAAAGCCGCAACTCACTCTGGATCTGGTGAGCGGCCTGACTCGCTTACCACAAATCCCAAGTAGTGGATTTCTTTTTCGAAGGAACTCGCTCTTCTCCATGTTAATTTTTCAGACCATAATCAATAAGATTTTCCATGACCTTATCGAGTCTCTGAAGCCTAACCTCGTCTGTACGACCGACGACCAACTATTTAATCCAAGGAGGCAACGGTCCCAGGTATATTCGGAAGCATGGTCCGTAAGCTGCTGGAATATGCTGGGTAACGTTTTTGACGCCATAGTTGAGACGAGTATATTTGAATAGACTCTGATGTGTATTGATTGTCAACATCTCCGGCGCGGCCTCATCAACTAGTAACTGTAGCTATGCCATAGAAAGATAAATTCTTGCGAAAACTTTTTCTCCATTCAACGTTGTAAAAAGTTTGTTCCACAGTCAGCAGAGGCCAATGATGGTCTTCTAACACGTCATTCAACCCAGTTGAGTAATCTGCGCACAACCTTATTCTCCCGTTAGGCTTCTTTTACCGCCACTATCGGGGCACCCCACGCTGAATAGTTTGTGGGGCAGATAATGCCATTCTGCTGTATGCGCTCCAGTTCTTCCTCAACTGCTGATTGTACTGCAAATGGAACGCGTCGACTCTGTCTGAATACTGGCTTCTTCCCTCGCTTCACCCTCAAACTTACTGTAATTTTTGTGCACGTTCCGACTGACATCTCCATGTGTTCGGCATACTTTTTTTCTTCAGGTCCTCTTCCGTAATGTTTACAGCACAGCATATCTCCTGGAATAGTCGACCCAACTGTGAGATGGTCTTGTTGCCAAATCAGCTCGTTTTTTCGGACTTCGAGACGTAAATTTCTGAGAGACCGGCTTTGTCCTCAAAAACTATAGTGGCCTGGAAAAACATCCCTGAAAACTGCATTTCGTGTATTATTTGATGCCCAGGCACGGACAGCGGTTGGTGGCAGTTCAGGCGACCCAAGAACCTCCACATGTCTATGCTGATTATCGTGAGGTTCTGAAGCCGTGTCGACCTGCAAGGTAGCGGGTTCTCCATCAATACTGACCGTCAGATATTTTATGTCTTCGCAACTAAGCACCTGAGAATCGCGCTGCGCAATAACATTATATCTCTTCCTGGACTCGATTGTTTTCGCGACAGTGTGTCGCTTTGTGCCAACCCGCGAACACTTGTAACACCTTTTCATGCGATACTGAAAGCCTGATACAAAATGCTATCCGCCACACTGACAGCAAGCTGTTTTCAGTTTCCTTGAAAAACAAGTGTTCTCCTTTGGTCTGCTCGCTTTCGTTTCAAAAACACGTACATGTTGGCTGTTTACGTCACCGATCAGCCTAGTGTCGTTTTTGATATTTATGCTCCGGACACACTCCTCTGCTAGTTGTTGCACCGTCATCTCGGCTTTCTGATCTAGCTGAGCGAGCAATCGTGTGCGGACGTCAGCTTCCTCCGGCAGAGTTAGTAATTTAATGAAAAGAAGGGCCTTTATCTGCTGACTAGTGGCCTGTTCTAGGTCTGCTTGATGACAGGCGTCATTCAATCGGCCAGCTAGGTCAAAATAGTCTTCATGAGACTGTTTTTCTAAGTCAAAACACTCGTAACGTCGATTGAATAAGGACTTGGAGAAACTAAACAACGATTTAAAGTTCTTTACCGTTTCGTTGGCAAAATGAACTTTACGTACCGCTCATGTTCGCGCTGGCCTAGCTTCAAAGCATGACATCCACCTTCTCTTTGTTCTCCAAATTTGAGCCGTACTCTTCAAAAAGAAGTGCATATTTGCAGAACCGAACTTCAAAATTGACGCCTCCGTTGGGATCGTAATTAAATTCTGTGGTCTTCAAGTTCATTTCGTTTGTTCTTCCCAGCCGGAGTCCATTTTTTGCATTTCTGAAAGCAGAGCCGCAAAACTGGCCCGTTTTGAGTCGAGTAACGGCCACATGTGTTCTGCTGTAATCATAAGTTCAGACATCTGCGTCGCCGGTTTGTTCAATCCCGACGGGTGTGATAGAGGAGAAGGCAAAGCCGGTTTCTGGGAAAACCACTTTATGCTGGGCCGGCAGAAGACAACAGATTTCTAGCTCATCAACTCTCGTTTATTTATTGAGTTCTCGGTGTTCTCAAACATTCCGGCCAATGGCGTGACAATTGTGGAGAGCGTCCTGGAACCTACTGGCCTGCAACGTAGTTCATGTTGATTGGTTGCATCTCCCGCTGGAATCCCCTCGCGGAAACTCCTCGAAAGTTTGGGCCGCAGGCGTGCGTAAGGGCTTCACGCGTGCTCATTGCAGCGGTGCACACTGATTAATGGCCTGGTTTCCTACGCGTCTTTTTCAGCCCGCTTGGCGTGTTTCGTCATGCGTCATCAAGTGCTTTTTTCGCCTTGGGCCGCGACTCGGCTGCGAATCCCGTCTCCGTAACAAATTTGATAGAAACTCGCGTCTTCTTTAAAGTTCGTATCCAAGGGGGTATATTTTTTTTGTCCCAGCGAGCTTGCCTCTTTATTTGTTATCTTTCTAGTGATAAACATAAATGTATGATGTTCCTTCCATAGTGGTTATATAGCTTGTGGACTGAAAATCCCAAACACAAACGTAACGGCACATCGGGCTCAAACGATTACAGGGATGAGAAAACCTCCTCTGAAATCTAAATATAAACTTCCTTCGAATATAAAATTTAGAGAAGACAGGATCTATTATCAAAGGAGTATAAGAAAGAACAGTTTCACGTATGTTTTCTACAAAAAATATTTGAATATTTAAGGACATTGAACATATCTTTTTTAAGATATGTACGCTTTTTAAGTAGTCATGTATTATGTAGTTAGATTTTTGCAATAAGTCGAAAAGACATTCGTTCCAAAGCCATAAATCTGCTGTGTCTTAGATATTTTTGGATTGTGTTCTGAGACAACAACTATTAAAATTCCACTTGAGTAACCATTCCTGATCTAAAACGCGTTTTCAAAATTTTGGTTAAAATTGAATGAGATGCGTCAGTGAGCGTATGATAGCAGCCACCAGTTCACTTTCGTGAACGTTTCCTCAAAACTTTTGATTTCCTTCAAATGAAGTTTTTCATGGTTTGTCAAATAGTTCAAGTAAAAAGAGCATTTCTTTGGTCGAAGGCAGTCACTCTGACAGCCTAACTGTGCCTTTTCAGAAACCAAACACGTTCCCACTTAAAATGCTCGTTTTAAATGCCAGATCCCTGCTTAATAAGATGCCTTTGCTCCAGACTCTGATTTTTCGCCCAGCTATTGTTATAGTTACAGAGACATGGGCAATATACTGCGTAGCCGACCCTAAACTGTCTATTCGAAGCTACGCTTACATTCGAAATAATCGACACGAGGGCCGTGGCGGAGGAAGCTGTATCTATGTTAAGCAACGACTTAAATTTCTGCCGTTGGAATATCGACCATTTACAACGGTTGACGAGAGCTGTTGGCTCCGAGTTGTTCTAAAAGATAACTACTCTATTTTGTTGTGTCTATCACCCCCCCCTAACGTCAGCAAGGATTACGATCTCTGTCCCTAATAGGCATTTCACGCCGCAGCTGACCTTAATCTGAGGTACTGCTTGATTGCAGATGATTTCAATCTTCCTGAAATTCAATGGTTTCCACTTTCCGGTTCTGCGAAGTTCGAAGACTTACTTGAGGCCATACATATTGGCATGTGGGACCAGGTAGTTAATTTTCCCACCCGAGGATCAAACCTACTTGATCTAATTTTCTGTAGAGGTTGTCAGCCATTGTTCGTATCACCTTTAGACCCACTTTTGGGAGTTCTGACCATGCCATAGTTTTTTCTAAACTATGCCCCGAGGCTGACGACATGTTTTCCAAAAACTATAGTTTTTTCCATGATTTTCGAAAAGCAAATATGGGAAATTACTGGCACATCTTAATTCCCTCGACTTGACTTACTTCTTTCGATGTTTGGATGTGAATGTTTGTACTGATAAATTGTACCAAGTTCTAGGCCCACTCATTTCTCGTTTTGTTCGCCGTAAGAAAATAATTAATGTCAAGGATGAAGTCTACATCCCTTTATCTTTCCGCCGTAGACTGCATAGACTCTCACGTCGTTTTTATCTACAAAACGACACTTCCGTCCTGCCACTGATCCAACTAATCTTTGAACAGGCTAAGAAGCGGTCTGAAGAAAAACAGCTAGCCAATGAGGTCAAATTTGTCGAAAACCCTTCGTTAAATGTTGCAAAACTTTCCGCGCACAGTAAAAGCGCAGAGAAAAACGCATCATCCCATACTTCGAGACGCCTTAGGAAACCCCATAGCTGACGCTAAGTTGACGGCTGATAGCTTCAATGCTTTATTGTCCAGAACGTTTAGTGAACATTCAGTCGCTCCCTTTCCGAACATCTGTGTTTGGACTGGTAAATATCCTTGAAACCATAACTTCCATCCTCTGGAACGTGACCGTAGCCATTCGGCGTTTTCGTCAATCTTATAGTCCTGTACCAGATGGTGTCCGGTTCAGCGTTCTAAAGGCGGATGTAAACGATTTATTTCCGTCCCTTCTGTATAAGATAATTAAACTTGCTCTTTGAAAGCGAAACTTTCCCTATTTTATGGAAGGAATCGCACATTCTGCCTAAACCCAAACACGGCTGATCTACATCATTTGATGACTTAAGGCCAATAAAACTCTTTACGCAGCCTTGAAGATCTTGGAGACTTTGATCAAAGACAAGCTGCTGCGTCACCTAGCAGAGAATAACCTATTTACTGCGGCTCAGCATGGGTTCTTCGAAAAAAGACCTTGTGACACCTTTTATTTCGATTTCTCGAAAGGCTTTCGATCCTAATTGACCATTATCTCCTCATGCTGAAACTTGCCTCCTTCGGCAAAGGTAACAAGATACTGAACTTAATATCCTCCTGCTTAGATGCTTGCTCACAGCGAGTTAAGATTTCCGATGTTATCTCCAACCCCACATATGTGAGGAGTGGAGTTATTCAGGGTAGCGAGCTTTGCCTGCTCCTATTTTTGCCCTTTTGGTCAACGATCTTCCCGATGTTTTTCAGTATTTATAATTTATATTTGGTTAGCACCGGCAAGGCACTGTCTAAACAAACATTAGTAACGAAATAAAGTTATGACATTGTGTGCAGATAAATGTACAAAAATAAGTATCGTAGGCCTTTTATGTACGCTGACGATTTAAAAGTTGCCTATCTAAATAAACCGGCCGACCGCAACATTGTGCTTGAGCTCTTAAAAAATAATCATCAGGTCTTCACTCAGTGGTCTTGTACGCCGAACTACTGGGTTTATTCTCGGTATTTTTTAAGCATAAATATTAGGACCATCCTTTATAAAATGTACGTCAGACCTAGTCTGGAATACTGCTGGTTTCTGTTTAGCCTTCTGCCCGCTAATGAACGGAAGAAGATAGAATTGGTTAAGTATTTCTTAACTAAAAGAGTTTTCGCTTCAGAACACCGATACCTGTCCTACCAAAAACTCTGTGAGCTTATTAACTTCAACCCGTTATCGTTTCGCGGATTGCAGAAGGGACTATTTTTACTGTTTAAACTTTTAATTAGTCGTACCTTTAATCCCCTTACTACTCTGAGGAAGCTCAACCACTCCCGGCACGCACTCTGGCACGCCCCGTTTGATACCATCAGTTTTTCCAGTAAACGCTATAGCAACCCGGAATAAGTTACCAGAGTATCAAAATTCAGCAAAGCTATCCTTTGTTTAAGAGAGCTGTTATTAGTTTTCTACATTCAGGAAACCTCTCACGAATTTCGGTTACTGACTCGGTGGAATCACTCATCCATTTTGTTGGCGTTCGCGGACTTTGAATTCTGTGCCAGGCTTCATACTGAGGGCAATATCGCTGGCTCTGCAGTCGGTAATTGAATTTTGCTGTCCTTTCTTCGGTTTGATGAACGAATCTAGCCGTTCAAAAATTGAAAATGTTCAAAGAAATTTCACAAAAAAACTCCTATATCCGACTCTTTTAACTACTTCCTACTCAACAAGATGCCAGCTAACGAAGCTTACATTTCTTTGGGTCAGGAGACTTGAATCAGGCTTTTGTCTCCTTTTTCGTCTTAATAATAGTTCAACTCTCCCAAAGCTTTCTGTCATTACCCCCGTTAGTCTTCCTTATAACCTAAGAAATTCTGAACTAATTATACCTCCCCCTGCATCCTCCACGTGTAAACGCTCTCTTCTTTGCTTCTAGGTATAGTTTTCTTTGGAATAACTTGCCAATTGAAATTAGGTCGTTAACTAGTCTATCTGCATTCAAGCGAAGACTGCACATTTATCTTAACACTGATTCTATTAACCTTTTTATTTTTCCTCATCTTTTTCCCCAGTAGCTTTCCCCATGACTCGGAGAAAGGACCATCGGGAATTTGAGTAACCCTCTTGAAACTATATTTACGCTACCTGGAGACGCCCATGAACTATAATGTCTCCTTATATCACCCGTCCTCCAAACGATGACGTTATTCGGACGTACAAATTCGGTGGTCCACAGTCTTAAATGCTGCGGTTTCTTTCGATACTAACCATCATCAGAATTCAATTCTGGATCCTATGATGCTGAGGACTTAAGGTCATTGACGCATTTTCGTGAGATTCTGTTTCATACGCCTAAATGATCAAGAACGAATCACCTCGACGTTTCATTATCTCATTCTGAAATGCTACTGCAGTATTACCCTATTCTACCACCTGACTATTTTTTCATAAGCAGTTTTTTCCCCTTCCTTCTATTCGAAAATGAAGGCCTATTGAACTCTGCCTCCATTTTTCATGGTAGGAGTTTTTTTCACTGCCTATTTTTTTCTAGTTCACCATTAATTTTTAAAACATTGCTAACTGTTGACATAGCAGGACAATTTATGAATTTGTACATTTTATCTGCACACATTGTCATAACTTTATTTCGTTACTAATGTTTGCTTAGACAGTACCTTCCCGGTGCTAACCAAATATTAATTCTAAAAAAAAGTTCGCCGACACACCTTTAACTGGTGCGGAATACCAGATCCATACCACTGAAGGGACACAGACTACACAGTGAGACTCTGCCAACCCTTTCCCGTCCCGAACTTTAATCGTTAAATGAGCTGCAGTTTTTCTCCTGAAAACACTTGAAAGAATGATTAGGAGTTTTTTTCACTGTCAGCTCGCTCCTCTTCTGTATATCTCTTTTGACCTTGCATGTAAACTGGCAATAAATAAATTGAATTTTTAAAGTGAAATGTACATATGCATCCACTAAAACCCCAGCTGGGTGCTGAGGACAGGAAATAACACTTCTATTTTTCACGGAGCCGCTATTACTTTGGGATGTCCAATTCTCCAGACCACATTATAAGTCAATATTTTAACGGCTACTTTTGAGTACCGCAGGTGTGATCCCAATGCGTATCGACTGGCTATAAAAGTAACCGTCGAGGATACTAGACAGGGTAAATCTTCAAAGGCAACATCCGTACGCTTAGGTTTGAACGAGAAAAGGACCGTAGAGATCGTCATAATCATGGTAGAATTGCCAGAGAAGCAACCACGATACTCTCATTGCTGATTTCTCAGACCACCAAGATAGGAGCCCAAAACGATCGTAAACAGTCGGTTTAGGATCGATACCGCAACACTGCCCCTCGAGGGCATATAAAAACAGCATGGAAGGTTGCTTCTGAGCGTATTACGGAAGGATAATGGGGATCCGATTATTGAGTAAGTAGAGATTAAAAATAATGCACTCAGGGGTGCTAGTTGACATGAGAATTGATAATGAATCTGAGGCCTGCACAGCTCAGTATTCAGATTGTAATTCTGATGATGATTATCGGCATTCAAAACGGAGGTGCTTCGAAACGTGCGCGGGATATGACATAATTGTTTTGGCAATCATTTTTACGGAGGCATGGGTTATGGAGACATCATAGTTCGGGGGAAACGATGCATGGAATATATAATTTAAAAACCGGTCTTCTCAATTCCCAATGGACCTTTCTCGGGCTTATGGAGAAAGCTGCTCGGGAAGGAAGAGGAGAATAAAAAGCTTAATTGAGTCAGTGTTAAGATAAGTGTGCAGTCTTCGCTTAAAAGTAGACCAGTTATTTGATAACCTTCTATCAATTGGCAGTTTATTCCAAAAGAAAGCAATACCTGGAAGCAAACAACAGAAAGCGTTTAGATGTGGAGGATATAGGAGGCGGTATAATAAGTGAAGAGTTACGTCGGTTGTAAGGACGAATAACGGAGGACTGAGAAATCAAACAATGAGAGCATCGGTTGCTTCTTCTGGAATTCTACCACGACCTTCACGATTCTACGGTCCTTTCCTCGTTCCACCCTAAGCGTATGGATGATGCCTGCGAAGGTTTCCCCTGTCTAGCATCCTTGACAGTTACGCTTATAGCCAGTTGATAAGCATTAATTCGCGGTGCTGAAAAGTAAATCGCCGTTACATGATTTCTCCCACGATTTCCATAGAGCGTTTTGAACCCTGGATACGCTCTCATCAGCATGTCGGTTCCACCTAACGCGCATGTTTATCACCAAGGAGCGACAGTTTTTCTCCTTTTATAATCCCACAAACCCTTATTCAAGATGCGCCTCTTTTCCCATAAAATGCCCAAGCTTTTTACTGTCTCGTTCTTTTATCTATTTTTTTGACCACACTGATTTGTAGCAATCGCTAATACACAGCTGACCTACTTCCTTCACAACTTAATCCGTAACACGATGTGTTGCGCTCGTTTTAATTCTATTT
>WEDG01003099.1:0-17764 GCA_017591395.1 Schistocephalus solidus
ATATTGCAGTTGACACCATCGTGTTACCACGGTAACATAATTATCTGGAGCATGCAGGTTCTCAAGTTTCTCGGTTACTTGGTTGCTAAAATCAAAACAGTGATTATGCGAATTTAACAAAAAAGTATTTAACTTACCTGGTGATCGCTTACCTTGGTGCCTTCGTCGGGGTTGCAGTTGGAGCATCATCTGGGAGATGACGATGCGGTGATCTGTCCAACCATCGGCATCTCGGATCGCCTTGGTTACCAGAACGTCCTGTCGATCTCGCCTCCAGACGAGAACATAGTCCAGCAGCTGCCAGAGCCGCGACCGAGGGTTCATCCACGTGGCGTTCTCCAGCGTCAGAAGGCGGAAGAAGGTGTTGGTCAGCAGGAGATGGTGTTCCGCACACACTTGGAATATGTCAAGTGGTTGTTCCAGTGATAGGTTTTGGCTTGGACTTGGTGCGTCAGTACATTCGATGTGTTTTAAATTATTGCAAGGGGCTCACCCAAATGTCTTGTCCGACAAAAATCTCATAGACCATGTCACCACAGTTTCTATGAGCATGTGCAAGCGTCAACTTTTCCTGTCCAGCCTAATAGTGCAGCAAGAATATTCAGAGCATCTCTTTAGTTTTCCCCTTCTATTTTGACTTCTGGAGCACCCTCTTGAATGTATCGACACATCGCAAATTATTCAGCCTGGGTACGATCAAAACCGGAAAATACCCAGGAAAATAACGTTTATTCAAATACAGGTGCACACTCACAGCTAATCGCGAGGGCTTGCTTAGACAGCTGGATTCAGATTTTGAAGAAAAATCGTTAGGTTCCACAGTATTCATTTCAGGGACAGTTGGATGAACACTTCTGACGTGAGTTTCAAGATAAAGATCTCTCCTTATCAATCCTTCGTGAAAGTAAGGAAGCAGTTGTTGCTTAAGTGTTGTTATTTAATTCAGATTTAGGTTTCACAATATAATCGGCATATTTGAATTTTACCATTGTCCATATTGCATTCAACGCGGGCTTGGTTATGCCTGATCCGGCGTGCAGTTCCTCCCTGAGGTGCAAAATTTTGCTACAGACGATCTTGTCAGTTTTAAATTTTCGCCTGAATACTACCGTAGAAGTGAGCTTTTCGAAGAAACCCAAACCGTTTGCCACAATTCTGGGAAGAAGGGTTACGATCAGCCTAGCTTCAGGCTACCCGGTGCGACCACAGGTGGCGGATAGTGGAATAAATTTAAGTGAAGGCTAGCTGCGAAATAAGGAGACTCTAGAGGCTGGCGAATACGCAGTCGCCGACCAGCAGCGACAATGCTAATAGGATGCAGTGGACTGAAGCCTGGCACGTCAAAAGCCTTAAAAATTCGCACAGCTTGATGACGGTACTGTGACATGGCATCTGTGAACCGCCATTATAAAAGTTCACTTGCCTCCCTGAACTGTGTGTAGACTGTTGAACCAAAACGCTAGAGGAGACACTCCTCGACATGGCGTGGCGATCACCCTCACGCAACAAGCGAATCATGCATAACCTGATACGTGCCACGGAAGGGCCACTTCACAAACATCCATAGTCTCCGCGTACGCAAAATCTTCCGATGCCGATCAGAATGAAAAAGAGACGTTTAACTCACAGCGGCAAGCCTAAGTTGAAAGATACACACGCTGCAATCTACGGGTAGTTGCCGAGGGCTAGAATGACCGGACTGGACGTGGTGTTTCCACAAACAGTCATCTTATTGACCGTTTTGGGCTTGGTTCTCAGCTTGAAAATGATCAGAAACTGCTGAACTTTGCTTACCAGAACCAACTGCTTGTCACAAACACGTGCTTTCAGCATCGCAACAAACACTTGCTGACCTGGTATTTAAACGACGGTCATACGACCAGTCAGATCGACTAGATTCTAGTCAGTTTAAGTTTGGTGCCAACACTGATAGAACCTATGGGTCTGACGATGGTCTCGTTCGTACACCCTTAAAAAGAAATAGTCTAGAAAAATAACCCGATACTCAGAACTGAATTAAGTATTCCGCTAACTAGACCCAAAGCGTTAATTCAAATTTGCATTCAAAGTAAACGTAAGGTTTATGTGTGTTCAACTAAAACTGATATTTCCTTAGTTTGTACTTCCTCCTTTGAGTTTAATCGTTCAGGTTTCCATATAATGGAACTTCAGGATAGCAAAATAAAGAATAGACACTAGCAGAAACCAAAATGCGAGTAACTGAAAAGTAAGGATTAAAGTTTGGCTCGAACCCTATCACCCGATTATAGTCTTTTTGCACTGGCACGCTACAGGGATGCCATCATACCGACGGCATGTGTATTTCAATAAGCCAGGGAATAGCTCTGCAAATGTTTATTCCCTTCCGTGTACCAACATGTTGTTAAAAGAGAAGAGTTTCACATAGTGAATGAGGTTAAAGGACGTCTGGATACTTAATTCTCACGGTCAGCCAGACATTTTTACGCATTTATAATGCGAATTTTTGGTAATAATAAACGTACGGTTTACTGAGATTCAAAAATATTTTTTTTAAATGGAATTGGACGCTTTATTGTACATATTTCGTGGAACGGTGGTAAATGTAATTTTCCCATTTATTTGGTAAATTCCTTACCTATTTTTTCTTCTCCCTAGTGTAATTTTACGACAAATTAAACAGAGTATTGACCACTATGAAACATACTTTGCAGGTAAGGATAACGAATATTTGGAAAAAATACGAATGTGTTAGAATTTAATATGCATTTCACCCAGTTGTGAGAAACTTGGTAGCCTCGAAGGAATTCGAACCAGCGAAGAGGACACTTAAGTACAGCCACCGCTCTAGCAAGCAGTGCTGAAGCCCCACTGGGAACCGTTAGTTTAAGCACGCTTGGGTCAAATTACCCCTAAGCGCCCCAACTTGCCGATGCGCTTGCAAACACTATCATCAGAAAATATTTTAGGTAGACTTTGGCCCACAGGAATTTCCAAATTACCCGTTATCCGTGGTTAGCGGCACGCATGTCAGCCTATCGCGTGCGAGATCCACACATATCGATCTGGACTGTGTTCGAATATTTGCTGGGGGTCCCGAACCGCACACAATTACAAGCACACCTTTCTTGCAATGAACTTCCAGTGGACGAAATCATTCACAAAATATTTACAGAGTTTGGTGACGAGGGATAATGTTGACGTCGCAGACGAGGAGGAGGATGATGAGTTTTGTAAGTCTCACTTAATGAACACTGCACATGCTATTGTTGTCGTAACGGCCAATTAAATCAGCTTTCCTTATAAGCATGAAAGCGACTGTGAGTTATCAGTGTGCCAGGACTGTCTAGCTGCATATTTACTGAGCCTAGCACAAAGTGTCTCCATAAGGTTTATATGTAAGTCTGCTAAACAGGCTGTAGCAAGCTTTTCTACAAGACAACATGTCTGTTTTTCATGATACTTCAAACAGCGATTCGCGTAATAAACAAATATATTTACTTAGAGAAGACATTAAACTCCACCCTACTCGTTAATTAGGATCAATATGTGAAAATTATCTGGGCCCCAAATGTACGGTTGCCACATTAATTACTGGTAATACGAATGAATTGGCCGAGTTTACAGGAGGTGCTCCGCATACAAATGAGTTAAAATCTCTCTATCTCTCCTCTCACTCACCACGGCGCAAAGTTAAAGAATCTTATTCTGCAAGGATTGGCCAACGTAGCATACGTTGAATAATTTGCATTCTACAGATTAGGTAAAAAAGTCCGCAAATGACACTTTACAATGTTCTGTACATCCAGCAATGGATTTGGGGTATGGCTTGAATTTTGAAAACTGATTACTCTATAAGGAAACTGGATACAGGAAGAAAGGACTCGCCCCTTAAATACAGGTTACCTTGCGGTAGTTGTCAAGATGGTCCGGTGATAAATTATATATATATATATATATATATATATATATATATATATATATATCAATTTCGAAGCAAAGACGTTCTTTGTTCTATTGTTTCCCAAATAACGTCTTTGCTTCGAATTATACTTCTTGGGATGCCTATTTTCCAATATATATATATATATAGGCTAATTTTAAATTTTTGATAAGGCACCATCACTAGCACTATCTGGAATATAAAGCAAGTTCACATGTGCTTTTACAGGCAGGGTATTCATTTTTCGTATGTCTTTAAATATGTTGCTAGAAATTTTGACACGCAATTATACATGGTTTGCCTTTGGATCAACATAGGTAGCAGATCTTGAGGTAGAAAGATCACATGACGTAAGCAGGCATCTTAGGGCTTACGAGGTTTTCATAGTCGAATGCGAATATGTCGTCTTAATCACGGTCTACTTGCATATAAAAAGCTGAGAAATAATGTTTTCCGATAATCCAAGTTACATAATCATCTAGGGAAACTTTCTACGGAGAACCGTACTTTAAAATCTCTTAATACATTGCTGGTGTGCTTGCTAGCAATTTCAACTGGAACTTTGTATCACAGGTTTTAAGAGAAAGGGATGAGCAGATTTGCTGTCGCACACTGTGAGCGACCTTCATGTCCGCATGGTGCCTGAAACACGAGGAGCAGTAGTTTCGGTAGTCAGATGAGCCGTAGCTGATAAAAAGACAATCTCTACCATTCAAAATAGCTTGATGGTTACAGCAGGAGATCAGTTGATTAAAGCACATAGAACTATGCGTGACTGGCTGTTTATTACCTGGACCATGGAAAAGATCTTAATGTGTGGGGAGGGTTAATCGGTGTGCTGAACGCTGCGGCGGAAGCTGTTTAATCAAGGTGTTAAAAAAAGCTTTTTAATATCATAAGTGGCCCATCAAAATAGAGGCAAAAGACGAATAAAACATTCCACCTACTATAAATTTTAGCAAAGGTGGAGAGCTTACTCGGAGGGAAACAAAATAAATTATCCTATTTTGAATATATTTCAGATGACATCGAATTGAGCTGCGCAGAGATCTGTATGGCAAAGGTGGAAGAGGACATATTGACGCCGATATCCACAGAAGAAACAAAAAACCTCCTATTAGTGACAGGTGCGTAAAATGCTTAAGTGTAATGAAAATGAAAAAATCATTTTGAAAAAAAGTAATAAATATAATAGTTAATAATGAGGAGTCATAGAAATAAGAAGGAAAGCAACGCCTTCGTTTTAAATGAGAAACAAATGAAACAATTTTGAGAGATGTTTAATGTGTGTTTCTTGGCCAAGCAGTAGCTATTGATAGGGCTGTATGACAAGGAAGCAATTAAGTGGTTTACCAGTAACAGGATCAAGTGCACCTCTAATATCTAGACAACGTGCAGTAGTATTCCTTACGCTATATCACCTCACCTTAGCGTGTTTTGTTGTTGATGACTCACCCAGTAAAATGCCGTATAGGTTAGCCAAATAGAGGAATGCGAAGGAACAGTGTAACCTATTGCTGAGATAAAGGCTGAAGAAAATTATAATATTTAATTGGTGAGAAATGTGGTGTGGTTTGCCAAGGGGTTCGGCAAAGACCGGTTATTGCTCAAAATTTCAGTAAATACGTTCTCAATGTTTGTGACGCAAAGGAAAAAAGTATTTTAGAGTTGTGAAAATTCCTGTGCGAAAATGCAAAAGACAATTCAGTGAGCAATACCTCAGCTTTCGATGAATTCTCCTCAGGCCTTTATTTTTAGATCACTGTGTAACTAAGTCAAATATATGGCCAAGTAGAACAAATTGTACGGTTGTCAGGGTGGGCGTCAGGGAAAACATAGAACAAAATTGCGGAAAAATGGCCTCCGCAACCGCCGGTCACTGGTGGTAGGGTTCTGATGCTGTTGTGGAGAGACCAAGTAAGCAGTCAGCGATGTATGAGGAGGGGGCAGGTGGTTGTACCGACTGGTGGGTTGGTAAGTGACATGCTGAAACTGGTGGGAGGAGGAGCGTGAGGAGGAGGGGCCCCCTTAGTGCGGAGGTGGGCCGCCTTTTTTGGGGGGGTGGGGGGGGGGAATAGTTAATGACGGCCGACGAGCCTATCCATTCTGGGGAAGTGCTGCCGCTAAAATGTCATGAAGGCCTACTGGGTGTTAGAAGGTCCCTTCTAGTACATCTAGTGTGTGAAAGCCAGCTACTGCTGAATGTGGACAGGGAAATCCCACGTGTTTGACTGCGGCGGAAGCTGTTTAATTAAGGTGTTCAAAAAGCTTTTTTAATATCATAAGTGGCCCATCAAAATAGAGGCAAAAGACGAATAAAACATTCCACCTACTATAAATTTTAGCAAAGGTGGAGAGCTTACTCGGAGGGAAACATAATAAATTATCCTATTTTGAATATATTTCAGATGACATCGAATTGAGCTGCGCAGAGATCTGTATGGCAAAGGTGGAAGAGGACATATTGACGCCGATATCCACAGAAGAAACAAAAAACCTCCTATTAGTGACAGGTGCGTAAAATGCTTAAGTGTAATGAAAATGAAAAAATCATTTTGAAAAAAAGTAATAAATATAATAGTTAATAATGAGGAGTCATAGAAATAAGAAGGAAAGCAACGCCTTCGTTTTAAATGAGAAACAAATGAAACAATTTTGAGAGATGTTTAATGTGTGTTTCTTGGCCAAGCAGTAGCTATTGATAGGGCTGTATGACAAGGAAGCAATTAAGTGGTTTACCAGTAACAGGATCAAGTGCACCTCTAATATCTAGACAACGTGCAGTAGTATTCCTTACGCTATATCACCTCACCTTAGCGTGTTTTGTTGTTGATGACTCACCCAGTAAAATGCCGTATAGGTTAGCCAAATAGAGGCATGCGAAGGAACAGTGTAACCTATTGCTGAGATAAAGGCTGAAGAAAATTATAATATTTAATTGGTGAGAAATGTGGTGTGGTTTGCCAAGGGGTTCGGCAAAGACCGGTTATTGCTCAACATTTCAGCAAATACGTTCTAAATGTTTGTGACGCAAAGGAAAAAAAGTATTTTAGAGTTGTGAAAATTCCTGTGCGAAAATGCAAAAGACAATTCAGTGAGCAATACCTCAGCTTTCGATGAATTCTCCTCAGGCCTTTATTTTTATATCACTGTGTAACTAAGTCAAATATATGGCCAAGTAGAACAAATTGTACGGTTGTCAGGGTGGGCGTCAGGGAAAACATAGAACGAAATTGCGGGAAAATGGCCTCAACAACCGCCGGACACTGGTGGCAGGTTCTGATGCTGTTGTGTAGAGACCAAGTAAGCATTCAGCGATGTATGAGGAGGGGGCAGGTGGTTGTACCGACTGGTGGGTTGGTAAGTGACATGCTGAAACTGGTGGGAGGAGGAGCGTGAGGAGGAGGGGCCCCCTTAGTGCGGAGGTGGGCCGCCTTTTTTGGGGGGTGGGGGGAATAGTTAATGACGGCCGACGAGCCTATCCATTCTGGGGAAGTGCTGCTGCTAAAATGTCATGAAGGCCTACTGGGTGTTAGAAGGTCCCTTCTAGTACATCTAGTGTGTGAAAGCCAGCTACTGCTGAATGTGGACAGGGAAATCCCACGTGTTTGACTGCGGCGGAAGCTGTTTAATCAAGGTGTTAAAAAAGCTTTTTTAATATCATAAGTGGCCCATCAAAATAGAGGCAAAAGACGAATAAAACATTCCACCTACTATAAATTTTAGCAAAGGTGGAGAGCTTACTCGGAGGGAAACATAATAAATTATCCTATTTTGAATATATTTCAGATGACATCGAATTGAGCTGCGCAGAGATCTGTATGGCAAAGGTGGAAGAGGACATATTGACGCCGATATCCACAGAAGAAACGAAAAACCTCCTATTAGTGACAGGTGCGTAAATGCTTAAGTGTAATGAAAATGAAAAAAATCATTTTGAAAAAAAGTAATAAATATAATAGTTAATAATGAGGAGTCATAGAAATAAGAAGGAAAGTAAAGCCTTCGTTTTAAATGAGAAACAAATGAAACAATTTTGAGAGATGTTCAATGTGAGTTTCTTGGCCAAGCAGTAGCTATTGGTAGGGCTGTATGACAAGGAAGCAATTAAGTGGTTTACCAGTAACAGGATCAAGTGCACCTCTAATATCTAGACAACGTGCAGTAGTATTCCTTACGCTATATCACCTCACCTTAGCGTGTTTTGTTGTTGATGACTCACCCAGTAAAATGCCGTATAGGTTAGCCAAATAGAGGCATGCGAAGGAACAGTGTAACCTATTGCTGAGATAAAGGCTGAAGAAAATTATAATATTTAATTGGTGAGAAATGTGGTGTGGTTTGCCAAGGGGTTCGGCAAAGACCGGTTATTGCTCAACATTTCAGCAAATACGTTCTAAATGTTTGTGACGCAAAGGAAAAAAGTATTTTAGAGTTGTGAAAATTCCTGTGCGAAAATGCAAAAGACAATTCAGTGAGCAATACCTCAGCTTTCGATGAATTCTCCTCAGGCCTTTATTTTTATATCACTGTGTAACTAAGTCAAATATATGGGCAAGTAGAACAAATTGTACGGTTGTCAGGGTGGGCGTCAGGGAAAACATAGAACAAAATTGCGGGAAAATGGCCTCAACAACCGCCGGACACTGGTGGCAGGTTCGGATGCTGTTGTGTAGAGACCAAGTAAGCATTCAGCGATGTATGAGGAGGGGGCAGGTGGTTGTACCGACTGGTGGGTTGGTAAGTGACATGCTGAAACTGGTGGGAGGAGGAGCGTGAGGAGGAGGGGCCCCCTTAGTGCGGAGGTGGGCCGCCTTTTTTGGGGGGGTGGGGGGAATAGTTAATGACGGCCGACGAGCCTATCCATTCTGGGGAAGTGCTGCTGCTAAAATGTCATGAAGGCCTACTGGGTGTTAGAAGGTCCCTTCTAGTACATCTAGTGTGTGAAAGCCAGCTACTGCTGAATGTGGACAGGGAAATCCCACGTGTTTGACTGCGGCGGAAGCTGTTTAATCAAGGTGTTAAAAAAGCTTTTTTAATATCATAAGTGGCCCCTCAAAATAGAGGCAAAAGACGAATAAAACATTCCACCTACTATAAATTTTAGCAAAGGTGGAGAGCTTACTCGGAGGGAAACATAATAAATTATCCTATTTTGAATATATTTCAGATGACATCGAATTGAGCTGCGCAGAGATCTGTATGGCAAAGGTGGAAGAGGACAAATTGACGCCGATATCCACAGAAGAAACGAAAAACCTCCTATTAGTGACAGGTGCGTAAAATGCTTAAGTGTAATGAAAATGAAAAAAATCATTTTGAAAAAAAGTAATAAATATAATAGTTAATAATGAGGAGTCATAGAAATAAGAAGGAAAGTAAAGCCTTCGTTTTAAATGAGAAATAAATGAAACAATTTTGAGAGATGTTCAATGTGAGTTTCTTGGCCAAGCCGTAGCTATTGGTAGGGCTGTATGACAAGGAAGCAATTAAGTGGTTTACCAGTAACATGATCAAGTGCACCTCTAATATCTAGACAACGTGCAGTAGTATTCCTTACGCTATATCACCTCACCTTAGCGTGTTTTGTTGTTGATGACTCACCCAGTAAAATGCCGTATAGGTTAGCCAAATAGAGGCATGCGAAGGAACAGTGTAACCTATTGCTGAGATAAAGGCTGAAGAAAATTATAATATTTAATTGGTGAGAAATGTGGTGTGGTTTGCCAAGGGGTTCGGCAAAGACCGGTTATTGCTCAACATTTCAGCAAATACGTTCTAAATGTTTGTGACGCAAAGGAAAAAAGTATTTTAGAGTTGTGAAAATTCCTGTGCGAAAATGCAAAAGACAATTCAGTGAGCAATACCTCAGCTTTCGATGAATTCTCCTCAGGCCTTTATTTTTATATCACTGTGTAACTAAGTCAAATATATGGCCAAGTAGAACAAATTGTACGGTTGTCAGGAAGGGGCGTCAGGGAAAACATAGAACGAAATTGCGGGAAAATGGCCTCAACAACCGCCGGACACTGGTGGCAGGTTCTGGTGCTGTTGTGTAGAGACCAAGTAAGCATTCAGCGATGTATGAGGAGGGGGCAGGTGGTTGTACCGACTGGTGGGTTGGTAAGTGACATGCTGAAACTGGTGGGAGGAGGAGCGTGAGGAGGAGGGGCCCCCTTAGTGCGGAGGTGGGCCACCTTTTTTTGGGGGTGTGGGGGGGAATAGTTAATGACGGCCGACGAGCCTATCCATTCTGGGGAAGTGCTGCTGCTAAAATGTCATGAAGGCCTACTGGGTGTTAGAAGGTCCCTTCTAGTACATCTAGTGTGTGAAAGCCAGCTACTGCTGAATGTGGACAGGGAAATCCCACGTGTTTGACTGCGGCGGAAGCTGTTTAATCAAGGTGTTAAAAAAGCTTTTTTAATATCATAAGTGGCCCATCAAAATAGAGGCAAAAGACGAATAAAACATTCCACCTACTATAAATTTTAGCAAAGGTGGAGAGCTTACTCGGAGGGAAACATAATAAATTATCCTATTTTGAATATATTTCAGATGACATCGAATTGAGCTGCGCAGAGATCTGTATGGCAAAGGTGGAAGAGGACAAATTGACGTCGATATCCACAGAAGAAACGAAAAACCTCCTATTAGTGACAGGTGCGTAAAATGCTTAAGTGTAATGAAAATGAAAAAAATCATTTTGAAAAAAAGTAATAAATATAATAGTTAATAATGAGGAGTCATAGAAATAAGAAGGAAAGTAAAGCCTTCGTTTTAAATGAGAAATAAATGAAACAATTTTGAGAGATGTTCAATGTGAGTTTCTTGGCCAAGCCGTAGCTATTGGTAGGGCTGTATGACAAGGAAGCAATTAAGTGGTTTACCAGTAACATGATCAAGTGCACCTCTAATATCTAGACAACGTGCAGTAGTATTCCTTACGCTATATCACCTCACCTTAGCGTGTTTTGTTGTTGATGACTCACCCAGTAAAATGCCGTATAGGTTAGCCAAATAGAGGCATGCGAAGGAACAGTGTAACCTATTGCTGAGATAAAGGCTGAAGAAAATTATAATATTTAATTGGTGAGAAATGTGGTGTGGTTTGCCAAGGGGTTCGGCAAAGACCGGTTATTGCTCAACATTTCAGCAAATACGTTCTAAATGTTTGTGACGCAAAGGAAAAAAGTATTTTAGAGTTGTGAAAATTCCTGTGCGAAAATGCAAAAGACAATTCAGTGAGCAATACCTCAGCTTTCGATGAATTCTCCTCAGGCCTTTATTTTTAGATCACTGTGTAACTAAGTCAAATATATGGGCAAGTAGAACAAATTGTACGGTTGTCAGGGTGGGCGTCAGGGAAAACATAGAACAAAATTGCGGAAAAATGGCCTCCGCAACCGCCGGACACTGGTGGCAGGTTCTGATGCTGTTGTGGAGAGACCAAGTAAGCATTCAGCGATGTATGAGGAGGGGGCAGGTGGTTGTACCGACTGGTGGGTTGGTAAGTGACATGCTGAAACTGGTGGGAGGAGGAGCGTGAGGAGGAGGGGCCCCCTTAGTGCGGAGGTGGGCCGCCTTTTTTGGGGGTGTGGGGGGGAATAGTTAATGACGGCCGACGAGCCTATCCATTCTGGGGAAGTGCTGCTGCTAAAATGTCATGAAGGCCTACTGGGTGTTAGAAGGTCCCTTCTAGTACATCTAGTGAGTGAAAGCCAGCTACTGCTGAATGTGGACAGGGAAATCCCACGTGTTTGACTGCGCTGAAGTAGATTATGGCGGTGCCTGTTGTCAACCAGCGTGGAAATTTTGAGATTCAATGTCACAGAGCAGGTATGGTTTGGGCTACAGTCACATATAGCTGGTTATCCTCAATTCATCCAATGTCTGGATCTCACAATAGTTTGGGCTAGGGAGGCGATGGTCATGCAGAAATTAAGGGGTAAACTGTCGGCGGAGGTGGCAACTTTGGAAGGACCACATTGACGGTGGGTCTCCCCCGCAGCAGCAGCGGAAGAAATGCTGCCTGTAACATTGGAAGTCGCAAGGGAAAGCAATCTATCACTCTGGTTTGAATGACAATGCAACCCGGGTACGTGAATTAAAGAAGAGAGTTGTTGATCGAGCATGAAAAGGAATCACACAAATCGGTAACGCATTTACAATGTGAATGTCCGTTTACGAGAGCTTGTCAGCGAACTTGCTTTTTCTAAATTCGATAAAGATAAAAACTGAGTGTGAATTGAAGAGGCCTAGTTTAGGATGTGCCGAGGTGCTATGATACACAGACGTTAAGCGTGTAGGTTTACCATTTGCTGAAAATATTTCTTAGTTTCTCACCAGCATTTAAATTACCATCTCAATCCTTAGATATATCATACAAAGATGGATTCCAGATGAGAACTATACAGAGCATGTAATGTTAATAACGTACATCAATCAAAAATACGGTGTTAGCTACAACGGATATGTAAATGGCCTTTTATTGCGAGCATGAGTAAAGAACGTGTGCATACATACATACATACATACATACATACATACATACATACATACATACATATATATATATATATATATATATATATATATATATATATATATATATATATATATATATAGATTTTATGGAAATTGCTTCTATATGAAAAAAACCATTGAGCATGCAATCTAAATTACAGGCATAATTCAAAGATAGGTTGGTACATATACCAGGAATTTCACTGGCCAATGATCAATAGCATGCTTATTGATTGTATATAAGAAACTGTCGGAGGAAGTGTATTGTTTTATTTAGGCAGTAGGTGTTAATTTTGAATATAACGTTGAAGCTATGCGAAGGAAAGCAGATGTTTACCAGCTTATTTTAGCAGTTTAACAGCTTATTTTAGCTGTGAATATGAACTTATCCTGCAAATAATCCTGTTATTCTGCAGGACTCATAATCTAGATGTAACAGTTAAGCATTTGCAATAAGCCTTCCGATTTGCCCTGTTGAACACTAGATCCCCAGTAGCAGCCATAGAGTCTTGGGATATCGACAGACTGACACTACCGGCAAAGTCGAGGAAGACATGGAATGACACTTTCTGGCTTCTAAGCCATAATCAGCCAGGCATATCAACCCCAGGTGTAACGGGTTGTATGTCCAACAATCTAACACACTGCGCCACGAGCAATTTTGTTAGATTCGATCAACAATATGGTCAATGTTTAATGGGCTCTCACCCATCGTTTACCCATTTACAAAGTCAATGTTGGTTAATGAGAGATTCTTAGCGAAAGTGCTTATTGTAGATTCGAAAGAGATGACAACTGTTAGTGAACTGGATGGGCCGAGGTTTGGATTTGCTGAGGTGGTTTACTTGACAGATGCTAAGCGTGCAGAAGAAGGTACTTTTCATAATTCATTGATATTCGTTTTTGAGTTTCTGACCTGCATTTGAAATTACTATCTGCATCCTTGGATTTATCTTACGAAAATGGCTTCCCGATGAAAAATCTACCAAACATCCAATTTCAATTACGGAAATAATTAAGAGCAACGTTATAAACTACGACAGAGTTTATAATGGTTTCTCATTGAGTGAATGAGCATAGGGCGTGTATAAGTAAATTTCGGATGAAGTTTTTGGTATCGAGGCAGTAGGTTTTAAATTTTAATATAAAGTAAAAGCTTTGTGGGGGAAAGCAGCGGTTGAACAGCTTATTTCAGCTGTGAATATGAACTAATCCTGCAGATAATTCTGTTATTCTGCAGGATTCATATAGGTTTAACATGTAAGCATTAACAATAAGCCTGTGTGGGCACCCATCGGTCGGTTTTGAGACCACTCGTCCCGTTTCGCCCTGGTGAACACTAGATCACCAGCAGCAGCCTTAGCGTCTAGTGATATAGACAGACTGACACTACCGTCAAAGTCGAGGGGGACTTAAATGGCCCTTTCTAGCTTATTAGCCATCATATCTCGGTATACCAAACCCCAGGTGTAGCAAGATCAAAGTCCAACATTCTGAAAAACTGCGCCACGAGCACGTTTTGTCAGTTTCGATCAGGAATATGGTCAAAGCTTAATGAGCTCTCACCAATCGGTTGGGCATTTACAATGTCTCAGTGTCCGTTAATGAGTGGTTCTTAGCAAAACTGCTTTTTGTATATTCGACAGAGCTGAACACTGAGCTTGAATTTGAGGGCCTGAGCTCCGGATGTGCGGCGGTGCTATCATACTCAGACGCGAAACTTGGAGCAGGAGGTTCGGTTTACAATTTGCTGATATAAGTTCTTATTTTCTGACCTGCTTATGAAATAACTATTTGCATCCTTAGATTTATCTTATGGAAATGGCTGCCGGATGAAAAATCTGGTGTACATGCAATGTCAATCAAAGACATCATTGCGAGCAACGTTATAAGCCACAACACAGATTGAAATGGCCTCCGTTTGTGAGCATGAGTATAGAGCGTGTTTAAATGTTTGAGGAAGTACATTTTGGTATCGAGGTAGAAGGTTATTCATTTGAATATAATTTCAAAGCTATATTTCTTCCATTCTTCATTAGCCAGATTTTGTCGTCATCTTTCGGAGTTGGCGGAAGGAAGCATCATGACGGGACCTGGCTCGATCCGTCTGGGCATAAAACTGCAGGGTTCTTCCGCTGATCCAGTCACTGCAGCTTCGTTGAGTATATCCAAGAATTTTCTCAGCTGCCCCATAGACTGACGTTTTCAATGATAACCACTGCACGGGTCGTAAAACAGGAACGACGTTATCTGCTGAGGGCCTCAGCGTTGTCGGGTTTTCTGGTTTTGTCAAAATATAGGCATCTTGCACGTGGCATTTTGGGTGAGGATGATAGGTGCAATTTCAAGCCTGTATGAGCGAAAACATGGCCAGACCCATGGGCGTTATCTACGTTGGCACCAAAAATTGATCTGCTTCAATGAGCTCAGCTGCGGAACCTTAAACTGACTAGGATGTAATCGATCTGACAAGTCCTATGACCATCATTTAAATACCAGGGCAGCAAGTGTTTGTTGTAATGCTGGAAGCACGTGTTCGTGACAAACAGTTGGTGTCTCAGCAAAGTTCAGCAGTTTCTCACCATTTTCACGTGGAGAACCAAGCCCAAAACGGTCAATAAGATAACAGTTTGTGGAAACACCACGTCCAGTCCGGTCATTCTAGCCCTCGGCAACTACCCGTAGATTGCAGCGTGGTTATCTTTCAACTTAAGGTTGCAGCTGTGAGTAAAACGTCTCTTTTTCACTCTGTTCGGCATCGGAAGATTTTGCTTACACGGAGACTAAAGGATATGTTTGTGAAGTGGCCCTTCCATCACATGTTTGCAGGTAATGCACAGTTCGCTTGTTGTGAGAGGGCGATCGTCACACCATATCTACCAATGAAGTCACGAGGGCCACTGTGGTACAGGGTGAAGTGTGAATTGGCTCCCCTGATCTTTATTTCTAGAGAATCTGAGTCAGGGATTCCGACTTCTGACAGACAGCACATATTTACGTTGTACTGATAAAGGCTGCACGCCGTCAGAACTAAGGTACAAGGATCCAGGAAAGTACGCATATGGCAGCATCTAATAACAAGTTTCCGATTCCGATTAGGTCGGCCAGCTCACATACTATACACACGCACCGTTGGACTCGAGCAGCGGAGCGCGTCGACTCCTGCGGTCGCCGTAACATCGGCCGAAGGACTATAGTCGGTTGTATATAATTTCTCAACTGAGGAGAAATACAGTAGTGGACTAGCTTATTTAAACTGTGAATTTTGGTAAATCATTTTGATCATTCTATTAATCTGGATGATTGTTTAATGTAGGTATCATATTTTAAGATTTAGAATGTCCTGCTTCGATCGTGAGAGATTTAAAGCGAATTGTCTTCATGTAGATGTCGAACTGATGAAAATCGAGGGTAAAATTCAACTCGATACTGAAAAAAATCCGAAAGCTGCAAGTTTGTCGTGTGAGAATAACCTTCCGTTTATGGACACGGTTCGTGACGCTGAAGGTATATTCTCAATTTTCTGTTCTACGGTGGATATGCAGATCATACTTTGAACTTACTGGTTTCATCATTAAATTTCTCCGACGTGAAAGTCTTTATTATGATCATTCTAATGATTACACAAAGGAATTTTGTGGTCATCATTTATACACGCTCCATACTGATGCTCACAAACGGAGGCTATTTCAATCTGTGTTGCGGCTAAAAATGTTGCTTGCAATGATGTCTGTAATTGACATTGCATGTTCACGAGATTTTTTATCTGGAAGCCATTTTGATAAGATTAATCTAAGGATAAAAAGATAAATCTCAAATTTAGGTCAGAAACTAAGAATTAATATCATTCAATTGTAAACCGTACCTCCTGTTCCCAGCTTCACATCTGAGTATGATAGCACCGCGGCACATCCGGAGCTCAGGCCCTCAAATTCAAGCTCAGTGTTCATCTCTGTCAAATATATAAAAAGCAGTTTTGCTTAGAATCTCTCATTAACGAACATTGAGACATTGTAAATGTCTAACCGATTGGTGAGAGCTCATTAAGCTTTGACCATATTCCTGATCGAAACTGACAAAAGTGCTCGCGGCGCAGTTGTTTCAGAATGTTGGACTTACATCTTGCTTCACCTGGGGTTTGTTATACCTCGAGATATGATGGCTAAGAAGCTAGAAAAGGGCCATTTAAGTCCCCCTCGACTTTGACGGTAGTGTCAGTCTGTCTATATCACTAGACGCTAAGGCTGCTGCTGGTGATGTAGTGTTCACCAGGGTGAAACGGGACGAGTGAGTCTCAAAACCGACCGATAAGTGCCCACACAGGCTTATTGCAAATGCTTAAATGTGAACCTAGATTATGAGTCCTGCAGAATAACAGAATTATCTGCAGGATTAGTTTATATACACAGCTGAAATAAGCTGTTCAACCGCTGCTTTCCCCCACAAAGCTTTTACTTTATATTAAAATTTAAAACCTACTGATTCGATAAAACAACTTACCTCATCCGAAACTTTTTTGTATACACGCACTATACTCGTTCTCTAAATGAGAAACCACTAAAATCTGTATCGTAGCATATAATTTTGCTCAAAATATTTCCGTAATAGAAATAAGAAATTTAGTAGATTTTTCATCGGGAAGCAATTTCCGATAGGGTGATAGGTGCAATTTCAAGCGTGTACGAGCGTGACTTCATTGGTAGATATGATGTGACGATCGCCCTCTCACAACAAGCGAACTGTGCTGATAACGCCCATGGGTTTGGCCATGTTTTCGATACCACAATGTACTTTCTCAAACATTTACTTTTATATGATCATTACTCAGGCTAGCAATAATAGGTTTTTTAAATCTCTGTTCTAGCTTCCATCATATCTTCGAATGACATCCGTAATTGACCTTGCATGCCGAGTTTATTTTTTTTTTGATGCAATTTCCATTAGATTAATCTAAGGATGCAAAAAGTAATTAGAAACGTAGGTCAGAAACAAAGAACTAATATCAGCAAATTGTAAAACATACCTACTTCCCTACGCTTAGCGTCTGTGTATGAAAGCATCTCGACACATCCTGACCTCAGCCCCTCCAATTCACGCTAGTTTTCATCTCCGTAGAATTTACAAAAGACAAGTAGGCATATAATCACTCATGAGGAAAATTTACATTAAAAATGCCTAACCGATGGATGATAGCTAATATAGCATTGACTATACTCCCAATTGAAACTGACAAGAGAAAGAACTCGTGGCGCTGTGTGTTAAATTTTTCAAAATACAACCCGATTTCACTGTGCTGTGTATACCAGCCTGACGACGGCT
>WEDG01003101.1:0-13382 GCA_017591395.1 Schistocephalus solidus
CACGTATCAGGTTATGCATGATTCGCTTGTTGCGTGAGGGTGATCGCCACGCCATGTCGAGGAGTGTCTCCTCTAGCGTTTTGATTCAACAGTCTACAAACAGTTCCGCGGAGGCAAGCGAACTTTTATAATGGCAGTTCATATATGCCATGTCACAGTACCGTCATCAAGCTGTGCGAATTTTTAAGGCTTTTGACGTGCCAGGCTTCAGTCCACCGCATCCTATTAGCATTGTCGCTGCAAAAACAGCTTCCTGCCAATTCTTCCCTTGATGCATAGCCAATTTTTATGCACTTGAGGCAAGATCATATCAATTGGCGACGCAGGTGACATTTGTGCGATTTATTGCACCGTGCATGGCAAATTTTTATGCTCTTGTGGCGAGGTCAAAACAATTGAAAACGCTAGTGAGATTCGTGCAAAGTAAAGCACCTGCATGGCAAATAGTTATGCTATTTCGCAAGCCTTCATGGTCGTAGTTCAACAACTCAATCGAATCCCAAAGGCAGAACGCAACATCAAGTGCGGTAAAGTAGAAGATCAATGATAACTCATTACAGCGTATTTCAGGCAAAATGAATGCCAGTGTTCTGCAAGTTTTGGCAGCCCTTGCGGGGTTGGAATCTTGACTGGCCTTCCAAATTATCCGGAGGATTGAGTAGAGCACCATGCGTATGGCCTATGTTTGAATCGATATTGCAGCAAGGAAAGAGTCGGCAGGGCGCTGCTTGTGCGAATCCCTTAGGAAACCTCCTTCTAAGACTTTCTCCTTTTGAGCTGAATTGAACTATTTATACGGATTGACTTACTAGCCAGATAGCCAGCCAATCACCACAAACACCAGCATATGGGGCAACCAAGGCTTCAACCCGCGACCTGTTGGTTCGGAGGCTGACAGCCCAACCACAGCGATAATAGCTCCTTTCATTTGCGCCTTCGATCGGGAAAATTTAATATGGCATCTGGACGCACGTATATCGGTGCCGTACTTAATCGTCCTGTTGTCCACTCTCTAGCCCCACCAGCATTGCGGCAAAGTAAAATGACTAACGAAGACAATCCAGACTAGATTGGCATACTCGCGCTTATTAATCGTCATCACCCAACTCTCACCTGTGGCTCCTCGAAGTTGGGTTCTTCTCAGCGGCCACACCACAGGCAACCGTCGCGACCGGCGGGCTAAACCAGGTGAGGGTCTCCAGTGTTGTGTGTGCCTCCACATCTGGTATGTCTGACTCCCGAACTTCCCACCTCCCCCTCTCTCAAAAGGTCATACGGTATGGGTTACAGCAACCCCGTAGGCGGCCCAGGCTAACTCGGGTCGTCCTCCCACTAAAACAAAACCGTGACCCATAGTGGAGTTCGGCAGCCGTCTGGGATTTCTGAGCAGCTCTGCTTGCCTCCTCGCGGAGAAAGGGGCTTTAAAAGGTGCCCTAAAAAATGCTGGTTATTACGTCTTCTGCAGCCAGCCACGGCTCGCAGCTCACCAAATACGTGGTCTTACAACTCAAAAAAACAACAATACCCCCCGTGTCCATCCCCTTCGCCATACCCTCCAGGCTACTTATGTGAGTCCACTCACACTAGCAGCCTAGAACGTTCGTTCCCTTTTAGACAATCCTAGGAGCAACTGGCCGGAACGGAGGACGGAGCAAGTCGCTCGGTAACTGGCGCGCTACAAGGTGGACATTGCTGCTCTCAGCGAGACCCGATTCTCTGAGCAGGTACAGCTGGAGGAGGTGGGTGCCGGTTACACCTTCTTCCGGAGCGGCCAGCCAAAGGCAGAGCGACGCGACGCTGGTGTTGCCTTTGCCATCCGGAACTACATCGTGAAACGTCTGCCCCGTCTGCCGCAGGGTATCAATGATCGCCTGATGGTCCTCCGCCTGCCTCTTCGGGGAGACCAGTTCGCTCCATCATCAGCGCCTACGTTCCCCAATGCCGAGCTCTGATCCGGCGAAGGACAAATTCTACGAGGACCTGCACGCCCTGCTGGCGACTTTGCCCAAGGTGGACAAGTTAATTGTCCTTGGTGACTTCAACGCCCGCGTCGGGACGGACCACGCTGCCTGGCAGGTAGTGCTGGATCCTCACGGTCTCGGTAGTTGTAACGATAATGGCCTCATTCTTCTACAAATGTGTGCGGAACACCATCTCCTGCTGAACAACACCTTCTTCCGCCTTCTGACGCTGGAGAAGGCCACGTGGATGCACCCTCGGTCGCGGCGTTGGCTGCTGCTGGACTATGTTCTCGTCTGGAGGTGAGATCGACAGGACCTGCTGGTAACCAAGGCAATCCGCGATGCCGAAGGTTGGACAGATCACCGCCTCGTCATCTCCCAGATGAGGTTCCGACTGCAAGCCCGACGAAGGCCCCAAGGTAAGCGACCGCCAGGTAAGTTAAATACTATTTTGTTAAATTCACCTGATTTCAGCAACCAAATAACCGAGAACCTGGAGAACCTGCATGCTCCAGAAAATTATGTCACCGTGGTAACACGATGGTGTCAACTGCGAAATATTATCCAGTCCACCGCCCTCGAAGTTCAGGATGCGCACACTGCCAATACCAGGACTGGTTTGACGACAATGACGCCGCCATCAGCAACTTACTTGCGAAGAAGAATGGACTACACAAAGCCTACATGGACCTTAGGAGTGACGCCACCAAAGCAACCTTCTTGAGATGCCACCGCCTTCTACAGCAACGGCTGCAGGAGAGGCAGGACGCCTGAATGATCCGAAAGGCTGAGGAAATCCAGGGGTATGCGGACCGCAATGTAATGAAACTTTTTCAAAGTCATCAAGTGCATCTACGGCCCCTGCATCAAGGGGCCCGCAACGCTGCTCAGCTCTGACGGCACAACACTGCTGACAGAGAAATCGCAAATTCTGAAGCGCTGGGCCAAGCACTTCAGAAGTGTCCTTAATTGCTCATCAGCCATCTCAGATGCTGGCATTGGCCGGCTCCCTCAAGTGGACACGAACAATGACCGGGATCTGCCGCCTTCCTTACCAGAAACCATCCGGGCCATGCAGCAGATTTCCAGTAGTAACGCACCGGGATCCGACGCAATCCCACCGGAAGTCTACGAGCTCGGTGGGCTCCGGCTGATAGCAGAACTCATAACACTCTTCCAGGAGATGTGGCGCCAAGGACAAGTTCCTCAGGATTTCAAAGTTTTGACCGAAAATCTTGTTTGCCCTCTTTATGTTGAAAAAGAACTGCATGAATTTTCGCCGAGATTAAGCAGGTCAATCAGACCGTGTTATTAAAAGATTGAAAAGTATTCCAGCCTTATGAAAACAAAGGTTGAGATGCAAATTCCACGCCGATTTTTCCATTGGCCGGGATTTATCTTTTTGACCTAAAATCTGTTTTTTCCGAGTTTATTTATCAACCATAGAACATGACGTTTCGCAGAGTTTAAACAGGTCAATCGGACACATCAAGGAAAAGATATAAAAGAATTACAGAAGTTTGGTACTGTATGTTGAATTTTAAATTCGATCGGCAGGTATAGAATGTTTTGAACAAAAATCTGTGTAAATGGCGTCTTTATGTCGCAGAAATATTACGTGAAGTTTCGAAGAAATTAAGCAGGTGAATTGTAAAGATGTTTAAAAAAGACCTAGTAGTATTTGAAAATTTGGATAGAAAAGGCTGAGCTGCAAATTCGATGCTGAACTTTCCTTTGGCAGGAATTGAACGTTGTGAGTGAAAATCATTTTTTCTGCCGACTGTAGTGCATGTATTTTCGCAGTGTTTAAGCATGGTAAATGGGACAGAGATATGAAAACATCTGAAAGTATTACAGAATTGTGATAACAGGGGTTGAGTGACAAATTAAATGCCAAAATTTCCGTTGAACATATTGATCGAAAATCTGTTTAATAAGCGACTTTTATGTTGCACGAATAGTAGAAAAATTTCAAAGTTTATGGAAGGCAATCGAATATATTTATGAAAAGGTCAAATACTACTCCAGAATTTTGATGCGATGTATTGCAGAGTGCTTTATTGACAAGGATAAACGATACTGTTCGGATACTACTGGCTTATTAGCGGGTGCCAGCAATAGGCACCCGCAGGCTCTTCGTCACCCAATTCCTAAATTCCCAACATGTTGGTTAGATCTAAAGATCTCGTCCACAAACGTCACGCGATCCTTGTCTTGCAGCTCCTGACCGGAAAATTTACAATGTTTGATGGGTGCTAACTTATGGGATACAAGAACCAATTTGTCCCGCTGTGCCTCATACTCAATCTAGACACCTGCCAGCAGGCACAGAGTGGCTTGTAAAATATGCAGAATGCTATTAACGACAAGGATAAAAGACAATCTAAAGGACAATACTGGCTTATGAGCAGTCATTCGCCAGCCATACGCAACCACAGGCTCGGTGCCCGTGACGCTCAAACTCCCGACATGTTGGTTAAGATCTAAACATCTCGACTTTTCTTGCAGATCCTTACCAGGGAAATTAACAATGGTAGATGGGCGCTCACATATCGGATACAGAAACCAATCGTCCCGTTGTGCAGTCTTACTTACATTAGACACCCACCAGCAGGCGCCGACTGACTAGTAGAATGCGCAGAATGATATTAGCGACGAGGATAAAAGACACTTTAACGGACCCAACTGGCTTATTAGCAGTCGTACGCCGGCCATACGCAACCGCATGCTGTGCATGCCCTACGCTAAAATCTAAACATCTCGGCCACAAATGCCACGTTATCCTTGCCTTGCAGATCTTGACCGCGTTAATTTACAATTGCAGATGGGCTGCTTTCATATGCAGAATGATAATAATTATCACGGTAAATGATTCTGTACTAGACACTGGCTTGTTAGCAGTCATACGCCAGCCAAGCGCAACCACAGGCTCGCGTCCCCGTGACGCTCAAACTCCCGACATGTTGGTTAGATCTACACATTTCGACAACAAATGACACATAATCGTTGCCTTGCAGATCCTGAATGCGTAAATTTGCAATTGCAGATGAACGTTAACTTATCGCATACAGGACCTAATTGTGCCGTTGTGCCGACATACTCACTGACTGACTGCGAGGTCTGAGTGTAAATTTCAGTTGGGGGTTTAACGGCTTACATCTCACATGTGTGAGATAGTCAGAGGTCACGTTAAGAAGGAGCCATTGCAGCCTGACTCTCAGACCACCAGTCAGCCACTCCACACAACACACATTTGACTAACTGCGAGGTCTGAGTGTAATTGTCAGTTGGCAACCTTCCAACCGCGGTGGTTAACGTTACCGCACACTCTTCTTCTCTCACACCTGAGCCCGGTCTCACGACACAGTCAAGAAGACCGGAGATGAGAGAGGGCACAGGTGCCTGGCGCGGCCGGAGCCGCCCCAGAGCGTGCCACCACACCTGGATCGGATCCCACGGAGTGGGAGTGCCATAAAGGCCACATTAAGAAGGAGCCATTGCAGCCTGACTCTCAGTCCGCCAGTCAGCCACTCCACACAAAACACACATTGGGCTGACCACGCGGTTCGAGTTATCTGTCAGTTGGCAACCTTCCAAGCCACTGCTTTTAGCGCACCGTGATAGTTTCAAGCGCGTCAGATTGTTTATAGTGAGGAACATGCGCTGAGCTGTCGACCTCACTCTCTTCCCCACCCCCACCATCAGACACTGTCTGAGCCGGTCAGTTGCCTGATGTGGGAGTGGGCGCATTGGCTGACGGATCGGCGTACCCGTCTTCGCACACCACAGCACGACCTGGCCCCCATAACGCTCACACCAGAATTCACAAACTCAGGGGATATGGAGCAGCCATCGCCGTCTGACTCCCAGTCCACTAGTCAGTCACTCGACACACACAGCACATACACTGAGCCGACGGCGTGGTCTGGTGAGAGCGTCAGATTGGCAGACTTCCCAGCCACGGTTTCTCTGGTATACTCTGGTAAATGATGATTGTGAGGGTGTTGTCGATGCATTGCTGTAGGTAGTGTGCGCTGATGTAGCTTAGACTCCGGTAGTTTACCGGAGGTTGTAGTGGAGGCGCATGTGTCCTAATAGGCCCATGCGGTGTGTAAATGTGCGGGAGCAGTGAGGGCAGTGAAGGCGAGCGCGTCGACTGTATGTCGGAGCTCCAGGCACTGGTTCACCAGCCTCCGTGCAATGGATTCGCAGGTGACCGTCCAGGCCGATGCGTGAGTTGAAGTTGCAGGCGCAGTGTGGGCAGGAGAAATCGGTAGAGGCTGGGGCGATGTCATTCATGGTAGTGGGGGTGGCAGGGGCGCTAAGAATGGCAGGAGCGGAGGTGTGCATGGTGTATCGGTGTTGTCGGCATTGTGGTGAATTCCGCTGTCATGGATGCGCATGTGACCGAATAGGCCCATGCGATGAGTGAATGCGCGAGGACAGTGAGGGCAGTGGAGGCGACGATCTCTGATGTGTGATGGTGCTCCAGGAACTGGCTCACCGGTCTCTGTACGATGTATTCGCAAGTGACCGACCAGGCCGATGCGTGAGGTGGATGTGCTGTCGCATTGAGTACAGCTTAGGAGAAATTCCCCATCGCTGATGGTGGTGGTTGTAGTAAATGCGAAGGCGGTTGTGGTTGCGGTGGTGGGGGTAACAGGCGATGAGTAGACGGATGTGGTCTTTATGATGGTGGGAGTAATGGAATTGTTGTCAGGAGTGAGGGTGGGGGAGTCAGAATGAGGGTTGGCAGAATTTGACGTAGAAATTGGAATTGTCGGATTGTTGGTGCATTGCGTCCGAAGATGTCCAACCAGGCCGATTCGCGCGCGGAAGATGCGTTGAAAGCGCGGGCATGTTGGCAGGGCCTGGGCATTGGCGGTGTTGGTCCGGGGCGCTGGTGACTTTCGTGCCGCTCTTTTGGCCTTGGCGGCGGCGATCCGGTTGGCCTCATAGATTGTTGAACCAGTCTTCACTGATCTTCTCCATGCCGGTCTATCCTGGGCGAGGTCCTCCCAGGTCGCCGAGTTGATTTGCAGTTGTTTCAGCGATTTCTTCAAAGTGTCCTTGTAGCGTCGTTTTTGACCGCCCTGCCGGCGAGAACCCGTAGCGACATCTCCGTAGAAAAGTCGTTTGGGTAGTCGCTCGTCGTCCATTCTTACCAGGTGGCCGCTCCATTGCAGTTGCACTTGCCTCAGCATGGCATACATGCTGAGGATTCCGCTCCACTCCAGGACTTCCGTGTCCGGGATCCTGTCTTGCCATCTCAGCTTCAGTATTCTGCGGAGGCAGCTGAGATGAAAGTGATTCAGCTTCCTGGCTTGGTTCGAGTAGACGATCCAGGTTTCCGCTCCGTAAAGGAGTGTCTTCAAGACGACGGCCTTGTATATCTTCAGTTTGGTGTTCAGGTGAATACCGTGGCGATGCCACACGGAGGCCTGCAGCCGGCCGAAGGCCTGACTAGCTTTGGAGATCCGTTGGGCAACCTCGTCAGCGATTCTCGTGTTGCGCGACATCGTGCTTCCTAGATAAGCAAACGTTTCCACGTTTTTGAGTTGAGCACCGTTGACATTGATTCGAGGAGCATTGTATTCCGCGCTGGGTGGCGCCTTGTGCATGACAACCGTTTTGGCTGTACTGATTGTCAATCCAAAATCGGCGCAGCCTTCGGCGAAGAGGTCCATGCTCCTTTGCATGTCCTCTTCCGTCACGGTGTTAAGGGTAGTCGTAGACACGCGCGTTGGAGCCTGCATACGCCGACTGTTGAGAAGGTGCCCGTCAGTTCTGTAAGCGATGCGGATACCAGGCTGCTCATCACGATAGGCGTCCATCAGCATAGCCGAGAACATGAGACTGAAGAGGGTGGGGGCCAGTACGCAGCCCTGCTTCACTCCGTTGGTCACTGCGAATGCTTCGGATACCGTCCCGTTGTCAGTGACGCGCGCCGACATCCCGTCATGAAGCTGACGCATCATGTGCGTGAACCGCTCAGGACAGCCGAATGTCTGCATGACTTTCCACAGTCCGTCACGATTCACCGTGTCAAAGGCTTTCGTTAGATCCACGAAGGTAGTGTATAGGTGAGTTCGCATCTCCTGACACTTCTCTTGTAGCTGGCGGGTGGCAAAGATCATATCGGTTGTTCCGCGGTGTCGGCGGAAGCCACATTGGCTTTCTGGGAGCAGGCCCTGCTCTAGGTGACCGTTAAGACGATTGAGAAGGATACGGGCAAAGATCTTCCCGTCGATGTTGAGCAACGAGATGCCTCTGTGATTATCACAGAGTTGCTGGTTCCCCTTCCGTTTGTAGAGATGGACGAAGGTCGCGTCTTTGAAATCCTGAGGAACTTGTCCTTGGCGCCACATCTCCTGGAAGAGTGTTGTGAGTTCTGCCATCAGCCGGGGCCCACCATGCTTGTATACTTCCGGTGGGATTGCGTCGGATCCCGGTGCTTTACCGCTGGAAATCTGTTGCACGGCCCGGATTTTTTCTGGTAGGGAAGGCGGCAGATCCAGGTCATTGTTCGTGTCCACTTGAGGGAGCCGGTCAATGGCAACATCGGAGATGGCTGATGAGAAATTGAGGACATTTCTGAAGTGCTAGGCCCAGCGCTGCAGAATTTGCGATTTCTCTGTCAGCAGTGTTGTGCCGTCAGAGCTAAGCAGCGGTGCGGACCCCTTGATACACGGGCCGTAGATGGCCTTGATGGCTTTGAAAAAGTTTTTTATTTCATTGCGGTCCGCATACCCCTGGATTTCCTCAGCTTTTCGGATCATCCAGGCATCCTGCATCTCCTGCAGTCGTTGTTGTACAAAGCACCGGCATCTGAAGAAGGCTGCTTTGGTGGCGTCAGTCCGAAGGTCCATGTAGGCTTCGTGTAGCCCATTCTTCTCCGCGAGTAAGTTGCTGATGTCGGCGTCATTGTCGTCAAACCAGTCCTGGTGTCGACGGCGTGCGCGTCCAAGAACATCGAGGGTGGTGGACTGGATGACATTTCGCAGTTGACACCATCGTGTCTCCTTGGTAGCGTTATCATCTGGAGCATGCAGGTCCTCCAGTTTCTCGCTTATTTGGTTGCTGAAATCAAAACAGTGAGCAGGCAAATTTAATAAAAGAGTATTGAACTTACATGGTGGCCTCTTACCTTGGGGCCTTAGTCGGGGTTGCAGTCGGAGCCTCATCTGGGAGATGACGAGGCGGTGATCTGTCCAACCATTGGCATCGCGGATCGCCTTGGTTACCAGCACGTCCTGTCGATCTCGCCTCCGGACGAGAACATAGTCCAGCAGATGCCAGCGCCGCGACCAGCGCGATGCCAGCGCATCTTGACCACAAATGCCACGTGAGCATTGCCTTGCAGATCCTGACCGCGTAAATTTTTCAGTTGCAGATGGGCGTTTGCTTATCGCATATAGGACTAACGTGCAGATTGGACGTCAGACGTGCACTAGAAACCAGCCAGTATGCACAGAGTGGCTAGTAAAATGCGCAGAATTATATTAACGACAAGGTTAAAAGACACTTTAACGGACACAACTGTCTTAATAGCAGTCATACGCCAGACATACGCAACTGCACTCTCAGCGTCACTTGACACTCAAACTCCCGACATGTTGGTGAGAACTAAACATCACGACCACAAATGCCACGTTATCGTTGCCTTGCAAATCCTGACCACGTAAATTTACATTTGCATATGTGCACTGACCTATCGCATACAGGACCTAATTGTGCAGTTTTGCCGTTATACTCACACTTGAAACCAGCCAGTATGCACATAGTGGCTTTCAAAATACGCAGAATGATATTAACAATCGCGGTAAATGAAACTGTACCGTAAACTACTGCCAAGCGCAACCGCAAGTTCCACGTAACCTGACGCTCAAACTACCGAGCTGTTGGTTAGATCTACACATTGCGACAACAAATGCCACATGATTGTTGTCTTGCAGATCCTGCCGCGTAAATTGACAATTGCAGATAAGCGCTAACCTATCGGATGCAGGACCTAATTGTGCAGTTTTGGCATCAAACTAGCTAGCATGCACAAAGTGGCTATTAAAATATGCATAATTATATTAACACTCGTGATAAATGATACTGTAGCAGACAATGCTGGCTTATTAGCAGTCATACGTCAGCCAAATCCAACAACACGCTCTGCGTCGTCTGACACTCCTGACATGTTGCTAAGATCTGAACATCTCGACCACAAATGCCACGTGATCCTTGCCTTGCAGATCCTGACGACGTAAATTTACAATTGCAGATGGGCGCTAACCTATCGGATACAGGACCTTATTGTGTCGTTTGCCGTCTTACTCACACTAAACACCCACCATCAAGTGGAGATGACTAGTAAAATATGCAGAATGACATTAACGATCGCGGTAAATGATACTGTAGTGCACAATACTTGCTTATTAGCAGTCATACGTCAGCCATACCCAACCGCACGATCTGCGTCCCCTGACTCTCAACCTCCCGACATGTTGCCTTGCAGATCCTGACTGCGTAAATTTGAAATTGCAGATAACCGCTTACCTATCGGATACAGAACCTAATTGTGCTATTTTTCCATCATGTTCGCACTAGAAACCAGCCCGCATGCACAGAGTTGCTAGTACAATATTCAGAATGATATTATGATCAGGGTAAATGATACTGTAGCGGAAAATACTGGCTTATTAGCAGTCATACGTCAGCCAAACGCAACAGCATGTTCTGCATCCCATGCCGCTCAAACTCCCGACATGTTGCTAAGATCTTAATATCTTGACCATTAATGCGCTAACCTATCGGATACAGGACCTAATAAGGCTGTTGTACAGTCTTTCTCACACTAGAAACCAGCCAGCATGCACAGAGTGGCTAGTTAAATATGCAGAATGATATTAAGGATCGTGGTAAATGATGCTCTAACGTAAACTACTACCTTATTAGCAGTTATACGTCAGCCAAACGCAATAGCACGTTCTGCATCGCATGCCGCTCAAACTCCCGACCTGTTGCTAAGATCTAAGCATCTCAACCACAAATGTCACGTAATCCTTGCCTTGCTGATACTTACCGCTCATTTGACAATTGCAGATGGGGGCTAACCTATCAGATACAGGACCAAATTTTGCCGCTTTTCCGTCATACTCACACTAGTAACCAGCCAGCATGCACAGAGTGCCTAGTACAATATGCATAATGATATTAATGATCACGGTACATGATACTGTAGCGGACCATACTTGCTTAGTAGCAGTTATTCGTCAGTCAAACGCAACAGCATATTCTGCGATACCTGACGCTCAAACTCCCGACATGTTGCTGAGATCTAAACATCTCGACCACAAATGCCACGGGCTCATTACTTTGTGACAATGTGTGCATATAAAATGTACAAATATTTAATAATGTAGGCAGAACCTGTCCTGGTAGGACAATAGTAAGGGACGTTTTTAAATTAATTGTGAACTAGAAAATAGGCAGCGAAATTAACGACTGCCTTAAATAGGGAGGCAAAGTTCGAAAGGCTTCCATTTTAATATAGAGGGAAGAAAAAACTGCTTAGGAAAAAAGGTAAGGGGATAGATTAGGCCAAAACTGCAGTAGCACTTCAGAAATTAGATAATGAAGCGTTGATATGTTTCATTCTTGATCATTTAGGAATCTGGGAGGAGACGTTTCCCTAAACACCAGTACTACCTGAACGAGTTCCCTTTAAATAAGTACATATGCGCAAAGATCTAGGTATTTGGTTGGTTTAAAAACTAATGCGCCGAATAATTGCCAAATAAATAAACCTATTTATTAATAATCCCTAAAATTTGAAGATTTCTTTGAGTTTACAAACATGACTCACCTGCGCGGTGAATGTATACGCGAATGTATGCGCCTAGGTCAACGAAAGTTTTGTTTCAGTCAACGAGCGTCCCGATTACGGAGCTCACTTCCAAGCAAAATAATGACGTCCAATTCCTTGGATATGTTCAAATAGTAGTTAGTCTGCTTAATTTTTTATAACCGATGACTCTCACTGCAGGAATATCTTCAGCCAATCATTAGCTTTACTTCATGATTTCGATTTATGCGTATCGTACGACTACAAATTTGATGTAAAATGTTTAATATGTATTTTATGTTGTCCGTATATACTTGCATTTATAATTTAGATTGAACATAAATAGGTTCAACAAGGAGCTACACCCGTAAGGCTCAAAATATGCAATATACAAGCGCTAATTAATCTAGTATTCGTTTCACGGATACGCAACTAATTCTACTAGACGTTTTCCTTTGGTAAGTTATCATTCGTCTCTTTTTGAAGTTGCTGTTTATTACTAAAGAAATATCATAGGTTGCAAAGCTTTCTCAATATGTTTGTGGTAAAACACCATTGAAAATTATTATATCATGAGTCGTACCTCAAAGTGTAAGAATGAAGATTAAATTTTACTTTTGACAACTAACAAGCAAGCTTTTGTGGGTTATATTGATGATGTCCTCTATCTTCGCAGCAAGATGTCTATAACCGGGTTAGCGTCAGGAAGGCACTGTCAAAACAAACTTAGTAGGGAAATAAAATGAGGATAATGTGTGCAGGTAGAATGTACAAATATGCAATGATGTAGGCGGAATTTGTCCTGTTAGGGTAATACTTAGCGATGTTTTGAAATACATTGTGAACAAAAAAATAAGTAGTGAAAACTACCTACCTTAAAAATGGAGGCAGAGTTCAATAGACCTCCATTTTCGAATAGAGGGTAGGAGAAAAACAATGGCTAAGGAAAAAAGGTTACGGAGTAGAGTAGGCGAATAATACAACAGCAGTTAAGAATGAGATAATGAAACGTCCATATGGTTCGTTCTTGACCACTAAGGCACGTGAAAGAAAATCTTGCAAACTGGCGTCAGTGAACTTGAAGCATCAGCATTTCAGGATCCAGTAGCAAAGGAAACGGCAGCATTATTGACTGCTTATGTCCAAATGACTTCCATTGTTAGAATGACTGATGGCATAAGGAGAAATGACGGTTCCTGGGGGACTGAATGTAGAGAAAAATAATTTCAAGAAGGCCTCTTAATGTCCCAATGGTCCTTCCTCCAAGTCATGGAGAAAGCTGCTCAGAAAAGATGAAGAAAATAAACGGTTTATTGGATCAGTATCAGGATAAATACGCAGTCTTCGCTTGTATGCAGATAGACTAGTTAACGATCTTATTTCAAATGACAAGTTAATTCAAAGAGCTCTGTACATAGAGGCAAAGACTGGAGAGCTTTTACACGTGGACGATGCAGGAAGAGGTATAATAAGTGCTGAATTTCTTAGGTTATAAGGAAGGCTAACGGGGGTAATGACAGAAAGGTTTGGGAGATATGAACAACTATTTATTCGAATAAGGAGACAAATGCCCTGTAGATATTTGT
>WEDG01003102.1:0-31654 GCA_017591395.1 Schistocephalus solidus
ATTTGAGTCGAACGCTCTACCATTGAGCCACGGACTCGTTGTTTTGTCGGTTGTGATCGGGAATATGATGATAGTGTGGGGCTCACCGATTCTGCTTTAAGCGAACATGCATGTTCCGTTGTGCCCTGGAGCTCAGACTAGAGCCCTCGCAGGCGGTCGCATAGCGACAGTAGCATATGATGGAATGGAACCGACAAAGACAAGGGAGACCGGAATGGCCATTTCTGGCTTATTAGCCGTCATCAGCCAGTCATACCCAATCCCAAGTGTAACACACCTGGGATTCGAACCCGCAACCTTTGGTATTTGAGTCGAACGTTTCTACCATTGAGCCACGGGCTCGTTGTTTTTGTCGGCTGTGATCGGGAATATGATGATAGTGTGGGGCTCACCGATCTGCTTAAGGAACATGCATGTTCCGTTGTGCCCTGGAGCTCAGACTAGAGCCCTCGCAGGCGGTCGCATAGCGACAAGTAGCATATGATGGAATGGAACCGACAAAGACAAGGGAGACCGGAATGGCCATTTCTGGCTTATTAGCCGTCATCAGCCAGTCATACCCAATCCCCAGCGTAGCACACCTGGGATTCGAACCCGCAACCTTTGGTATTTGAGTCGAACGCTTTCACCATTGAGCCACGGGCTCGTTGTTTTGTCGGTTGTGATCGGGAATATGATGATAGTGTGGGGCTCACCGATCTGCTTAAGGAACATGCATGTTCCGTTGTGCCCCTGAGCTCAGACTAGAGCCCTCGCAGGCGGTCGCATAGCGACAGGTAGCATATGATGGAATGGAACCGACAAAGACAAGGGAGACCGGAATGGCCATTTCTGGGCTTATTAGCCGTCATCAGCCAAGTCATACCCAAATCCCAAGTGTAACACACCTGGGATTCGAACCCGCAACCTTTGGTATTTGAGTCGAACGCTCTACCATTGAGCCACGGGCTCGTTGTTTTGTCGGTTGTGATCGGGAATATGATGATAGTGTGGGCTCACCGATCTGCTTAAGGAACATGCATGTTCCGTTGTGCCCTGAGCTCAGACTAGAGCTCCTCGCAGGCGGTCGCATAGCGACAAGTAGCATATGATGGAATGGAACCGACAAAGACAAGGGAGACCGGAATGGCCATTTCTGGCTTATTAGCCGTCATCAGCCAGTCATACCCAATCCCAAGTGTAGCACACCTGGGATTCGAACCCGCAACCTTTTGGTATTTGAGTCGAACGCTGCTCTACCATTGAGCCACGGGCTCGTTGTTTTGTCGGTTGTGATCGGGAATATGATGATAGTGTGGGGCTCACCGATCTGCTTAAGGAACATGCATGTTCCGTTGTGCCCTGGAGCTCAGACTAGAGCCCTCGCAGGCGGTCGCATAGCGACAAGTAGCATATGATGGAATGGAACCGACAAAGACAAGGGAGACCGGAATGGCCATTTCTAACTTATTAGCCGTCATCAGCCAGTCATACCCAATCCCAAGTGTAGCACACCTGGGATTCGAACCCGCAACCTTTGGTATTTGAGTCGAACGCTCTACCATTGAGCCACGGGCTCGTTGTTTTTGTCGGTTGTGATCGGGAATATGATGATAGTGTGGGGCTCACCGATCTGCTTAAGGAACATGCATGTTCCGTTGTGCCCTGGAGCTCAGACTAGAGCCCTCGCAGGCGGTCGCATAGCGACAGGTAGCATATGATTGAATGGAACCGACAAAGACAAGGGAGACCGGAATGGCCATTTCTGGCTTATTAGCCGTCATCAGCCAGTCATACCCAATCCCAAGTGTAGCACACCTGGGATTCGAACCAGCAACCTTTGGTATTTGAGTCGAACGCTCTACCATTGAGCCACGGGCTCGTTGTTTTGTCGGTTGTGATCGGGAATATGATGATAGTGTGGGGCTCACCGATCTGCTTTAGGAACATGCATGTTCCGTTGTGCCCTGGAGCTCAGACTAGAGCCCTCGCAGGCGGTCGCATAGCGACAAGTAGCATATGATGGAATGGAACCGACAAAGACAAGGGAGACCGGAATGGCCATTTCTGGCTTATTAGCCGTCATCAGCCAGTCATACCCAATCCCAAGTGTAGCACACCTGGGATTCGAACCCGCAACCTTTGGTAATTTGGAGTCCGAACCTTCTACCATTGAGCCACGGGCTCGTTGTTTTTGTCGGTTGTGATCGGGAATATGATGATAGTGTGGGGTTCACCGATCTCGCTTAAGGAACATGCATGTTCCGTTGTGCCCCTGAGCTCAGACTAGAGCCCTCGCAGGCGGTCGCATAGCGACAAGTAGCATATGATGGAATGGAACCGACAAAGACAAGGGAGACCGGAATGGCCATTTCTGGCTTATTAGCCGTCATCAGCCAGTCATACCCAATCCCAAGTGTAGCACACCTGGGATTCGAACCCGCGACCTTTGGTAATTTGAGTCGAACGCTCTACCATTGAGCCACGGGCTCGTTGTTTTGTCGGTTGTGATCGGGAATATGATGATAGTTTGGGGCTCACCGATCTGCTTAAGGAATATGCATGTTCCGTTGTGCCCTGGAGCTCAGACTAGAGCCCTCGCAGGCGGTCGCATAGCGACAGGTAGCATATGATGGAATGGAACCGACAAAGACAAGGGAGACCGGAATGGCCATTTCTGGCTTATTAGCCGTCATCAGCCAGTCATACCCAATCCCAAGTGTAGCACACCTGGGATTCGAACCCGCAACCTTTGGTATTTGAGTCGAACGCTCTACCATTGAGCCACGGGCTCGTTGTTTTTGTCGGTTGTGATCGGGAATATGATGATAGTGTGGGGCTCACCGATCTGCTTAAGGAACATGCATGTTCCGTTGTGCCCTGGAGCTCAGACTAGAGCCCTCGCAGGCGGTCGCATAGCGACAAGTAGCATATGATGGAATGGAACCGACAAAGACAAGGGAGACCGGAATGGCCATTTCTGGCTTATTAGCCGTCATCAGCCAGTCATACCCAATCCCAAGTGTAGCACACCTGGGATTCGAACCCGCAACCTTTGGTATTTGAGTCGAACGTTTCTACCATTGAGCCACGGGCTCGTTGTTTTGTCGGTTGTGATCGGGAATATGATGATAGTGTGGGGCTCACCGATCTGCTTAAGGAACATGCATGTTCCGTTGTGCCCTGGAGCTCAGACTAGAGCCCTCGCAGGCGGTCGCATAGCGACAGGTAGCATATGATTGAATGGAACCGACAAAGACAAGGGAGACCGGAATGGCCATTTCTGGCTTATTAGCCGTCATCAGCCAGTCATACCCAATCCCAAGTGTAGCACACCTGGGATTTGAACCCGCGACCTTTGGTATTTGAGTCGAACGCTCTACCATTGAGCCACAGGCTCGTTGTTTTGTCGGTTGTGATCGGGAATATGATGATAGTGTGGGGCTCACCGATCTCGCTTAAGGAACATGCATGTTCCGTTGTGCCCCTGGAGCTCAGACTAGAGCCCTCGCAGGCGGTCGCATAGCGACAAGTAGCATATGATGGAATGGAACCGACAAAGACAAGGGAGACCGGAATGGCCATTTCTGGCTTATTAGCCGTCATCAGCCAGTCATACCCAATCCCAAGTGTAGCACACCTGGGATTCGAACCCGCAACCTTTGGTATTTGAGTCGAACGCTTCTACCATTGAGCCACGGGCTCGTTGTTTTTGTCGGTTGTGATCGGGAATATGATGATAGTGTGGGGCTCACCGATCTGCTTTAAGGAACATGCATGTTCCGTTGTGCCCTGGAGCTCAGACTAGAGCCCTCGCAGGCGGTCGCATAGCGACAAGTAGCATATGATGGAATGGAACCGACAAAGACAAGGGAGACCGGAATGGCCATTTCTGGCTTATTAGCCGTCATCAGCCAGTCATACCCAATCCCAAGTGTAGCACACCTGGGATTCGAACCCGCAACCTTTGGTATTTGAGTCGAACGCTTTACCATTGAGCCACGGGCTCGTTGTTTTGTCGGTTGTGATCGGGAATATGATGATAGTGTGGGCTCACCGATCTGCTTAAGGAACATGCATGTTCCGTTGTGCCCTGGAGCTCAGACTAGAGCCCTCGCAGGCGGTCGCATAGCGACAGGTAGCATATGATGGAATGGAACCGACAAAGACAAGGGAGACCGGAATGGCCATTTCTGGCTTATTAGCCGTCATCAGCCAGTCATACCCAATCCCAAGTGTAGCACACCTGGGATTCGAACCCGCGACCCTTGGTATTTGAGTCGAACGCTCTACCATTGAGCCACGGGCTCGTTGTTTTTGTCGGTTGTGATCGGGAATATGATGATAGTGTGGGGCTCACCGATCTGCTTAAGGAACATGCATGTTCCGTTGTGCCCTGGAGCTCAGACTAGAGCCCTCGCAGGCGGTCGCATAGCGACAGGTAGCATATGATGGAATGGAACCGACAAAGACAAGGGAGACCGGAATGGCCATTTCTGGCTTTATTAGCCGTCATCAGCCAGTCATACCCAATCCCAAGTGTAGCACACCTGGGATTCGAACCCGCGACCTTTGGTATTTGAGTCGAATCGCTTTCACCATTGAGCCACGGGCTCGTTGTTTTGTCGGTTGTGATCGGGAATATGATGATAGTGTGGGGCTCACCGATCTGCTTAAGGAACATGCATGTTCCGTTGTGCCCTGGAGCTCAGACTAGAGCCCTCGCAGGCGGTCGCATAGCGACAAGTAGCATATGATGGAATGGAACCGACAAAGACAAGGGAGACCGGAATGGCCATTTCTGGCTTATTAGCCGTCATCAGCCAGTCATACCCAATCCCAAGTGTAGCACACCTGGGATTCGAACCCGCAACCTTTGGTATTTGAGTCGAACGCTCTACCATTGAGCCACGGGCCTGTTGTTTTTGTCGGTTGTGATCGGGAATATGATGATAGTGTGGGGCTCACCGATCTCGCTTAAGGAACATGCATGTTCCGTTGTGCCCTGGAGCTCAGACTAGAGCCCTCGCAGGCGGTCGCATAGCGATAGTAGCATATGATTGAATGGAACCGACAAAGACAAGGGAGACCGGAATGGCCATTTCTGGCTTATTAGCCGTCATCAGCCAGTCATACCCAATCCCAAGTGTAGCACACCTGGGATTCGAACCCGCAACCTTTGGTATTTGAGTCGAACGCTCTCACCATTGAGCCACGGGCTCGTTGTTTTGTCGGTTGTGATCGGGAATATGATGATAGTGTGGGGCTCACCGATCTGCTTAAGGAACATGCATGTTCCGTTGTGCCCTGGAGCTCAGACTAGAGCCCTCGCAGGCGGTCGCATAGCGACAAGTAGCATATGATGGAATGGAACCGACAAAGACAAGGGAGACCGGAATGGCCATTTCTGGCTTATTAGCCGTCATCAGCCAGTCATACCCAATCCCAAGTGTAGCACACCTGGGATTCGAACCCGCAACCTTTGGTATTTGAGTCGAACGCTCTACCATTGAGCCACGGGCTCGTTGTTTTGTCGGTTGTGATCGGGAATATGATGATAGTGTGGGGCTCACCGATTCTGCTTAAGGAACATGCATGTTCCGTTGTGCCCTGAGCTCAGACTAGAGCTCCCTCGCAGGCGGTCGCATAGCGACAAGTAGCATATGATGGAATGGAACCGACAAAGACAAGGGAGACCGGAATGGCCATTTCTGGCTTATTAGCCGTCATCAGCCAGTCATACCCAAATCCCAAGTGTAGCACACCTGGGATTTGAACCCGCAACCTTTGGTATTTGAGTCGAACGCTCTACCATTGAGCCACGGGCTCGTTGTTTTGTCGGTTGTGATCGGGAATATGATGATAGTGTGGGGCTCACCGATCTGCTTAAGGAACATGCATGTTCCGTTGTGCCCTGGAGCTCAGACTAGAGCCCTCGCAGGCGGTCGCATAGCGACAAGTAGCATATGATGGAATGGAACCGACAAAGACAAGGAGACCGGAATGGCCATTTCTGGCTTTATTAGCCGTCATCAGCCAGTCATACCCAATCCCAAGTGTAGCACACCTGGGATTCGAACCCGCAACCTTTTGGTATTTTGAGTCGAAACGCTTTCTACCATTGAGCCACGGGCTCGTTGTTTTTGTCGGTTGTGATCGGGAATATGATGATAGTGTGGGGACTCACCGATCTGCTTAAGGAACATGCATGTTCCGTTGTGCCCTGAGCTCAGACTAGAGCCCTCGCAGGCGGTCGCATAGCGACAAGTAGCATATGATGGGAATGGAACCGACAAAAGACAAGGGGAGACTGGAATGGCCATTTCTGGCTTATTAGCCGTCATCAACCAGTCATACCCAAATCCCAAGTGTAGCACACCTGGGATTCGAACCCGCAACCTTTGGTATTTGAGTCGAACGCTCTACCATTGAGCCACGGGCTCGTTGTTTTGTCGGTCGTGATCGGAATTATGATGATAGTGTGGGGCTCACCGATCTCGCTTAAGGAACATGTATGTTCCGTTGTGCCCTGAGCTCAGACTAGAGCCCTCGCAGGCGGTCGCATAGCGACAAGTAGCATATGATGAAATGGAACCGACAAAGACAAGGGAGACCGGAATGGCCATTTCTGGCTTATTAGCCGTCATCAGCCAGTCATACCCAATCCCAAGTGTAGCACACCTGGGATTCGAACCCGCAACCTTTGGTATTTGAGTCGAATCGCTTCACCATTGAGCCACGGGCTCGTTGTTTTGTCGGTTGTGATCGGGAATATGATGATAGTGTGGGGCTCACCGATCTGCTTAAGGAACATGCATGTTCCGTTGTGCCCTGGAGCTCAGACTAGAGCTCCTCGCAGGCGGTCGCATAGCGACAGGTAGCATATGATTGAATGGAACCGACAAAGACAAGGGAGACTCGAATGGCCATTTCTGGCTTATTAGCCGTCATCAGCCAGTCATACCCAATCCCAAATGTGGCACACCTGGGATTCGAACCCGCGACCTTTTGGTATTTGAGTCGAACGCTCTACCATTGAGCCACGGGCTCGTTGTTTTTGTCGGTTGTGATCGGGAATATGATGATAGTGTGGGGCTCACCGGTCTGCTTAAGAACATGCATGTTCCGTTGTGCCCTGAGCTCAGACTAGAGCCCTCGCAGGCGGTCGCATAGCGACGAGTAGCATATGTATGAATGTGAAACCGACAAAGACAAGGGAGACCGGAATGGCCATTTCTGGCTTATTAGCCGTCATCAGCCAGTCATACACAATCCCAAGTGTGGCACACCTGGGATTCGAACCCGCGACCTTTTGGTAATTTGAGTCGAACGTTTCTACCATTGAGCCACGGGCTCGTTGTTTTGTCGGTTGTGATCGGGAATATGATGATAGTGTGGGGCTCACCGATCTCGCTTTAAGGAACATGCATGTTCCGTTGTGCCCTGGAGCTCAGACTAGAGCCCTCGCAGACGGTCGCATTGCGACGTGTAGCATATGCTGATAAGTGGAACCGACAAAGACAAGGGAGACCGGAATGGCCATTTCTGGCTTATTAGCCGTCATCAGCCAGTCATACCCAATCCCAAGTGTGGCACACCTGGGATTCGAACCCGCGACCTTTCGGTATTTGAGTCTAACGCTTCTACCATTGAGCCACGGGCTCGTTGTTTTGTCGGTTGTGATCGGGAATATGATGATAGTGTGGGGCTCACCGATCTGCTTAAGGAACATGCATGTTCCGTTGTGCCCTGGAGCTCAGACTAGAGCCCTCGCAGGCGGTCGCATAGCGACGTGTAGCATATGTTGATAAGTGGAACCGACAAAGACAAGGGAGACCGGAATGGCCATTTCTGGCTTATTAGCCGTCATCAGCCAGTCATACCCAATCCCAAGTGTGGCACACCTGGGATTCGGAACCCGCGACCTTTGGTATTTGAGTCTAACGTTTCTACCATTGAGCCACGGGCTCGTTGTTTTTGTCGGTTGTGATCGGGAAAATATGATGATAGTGTGGGCTCACCGATCTGCTTAAGGAACATGCATGTTCCGTTGTGCCCTGGAGCTCAGACTAGAGCCCTCGCAGGCGGTCGCATAGCGACGTGTAGCATATGTTGGTAAGGTGGAACCGACAAAGACAAGAGAGACCGGAATGGCCATTTCTGGCTTTTTAGCCGTCATCAGCCAGTCATACCCAATCCCAAGTGTGGCACACCTGGGATTCGAACCCACGATCCTTTGGTATTTGAGTCTAACGCTCTACCATTGAGCCACGGGCTCGTTGTTTTTGTCGGTTGTGATCGGGAATATGATGATAGTGTGGGGCTCACTCGATCTGCTTAAGGAACATGCATGTTCCGTTGTGCCCTGTAGCTCAGACTAGAGCCCTCGCAGGTGGTCGCATAGCGACGTGTAGCATATGTTGATAAGTGGAACCGACAAAGACAAGGGAGACCGGAACGGCCATTTCTGGCTTATTAGCCGTCATCAGCCAGTCATACCCAATCCCAAGTGTGGCACACCTGGGATTCGAACCCGCGACCTTTGGTATTTTGAGTCTAACGCTCTACCATTGAGCCACGGGCTCGTTGTTTTTGTCGAATGTGATCGAAAAGAAATATGATGATAGTGTGGGTGCTCACCGATCTGCTTAAGGAACATGCATGTTCCGTTGTGCCCTGGAGCTCAGACTAGAGCCCTCGCAGGCGGTCGCATAGTGACGTGTAGCGTATGTTGATAAGGTGGAACCGACAAATACAAGGGAGACCGGAATGGCCATTTCTGGCTTTGTTTGGCCGTCATCAGCCAGTCATACCCAATCCCAAAGTGTGGCACACCTGGGATTCGAACCCACGACCTTTGGTATTTGAGTCTAACGCTCTACCATTGAGCCACGGGCTCGTTGTTTTGTCGGTTGTGATCGGGAATATGATGATAGTGTGGGGCTCACCGATCTGCTTAAGGAACATGCATATTCCGTTGTGCCCTGGAGCTCAGACTAGAGCCCTCGCAGGTGGTCGCATAGCGACGTGTAGCATATGTTGATAAGGTGCAACCGACAAAGACAAGGGAGACCGGAATGGCCATTTCTGGCTTATTAGCCGTCATCAGCCAGTCATACCCTAATCCCAAGTGTGGCACACCTGGGATTCGAACCCGCGACCTTTGTTATTTGAGCCGAATGCTTTCTACCATTGAGCCACGGGCTCGTTGTTTTGTCGGTTGTGATCGGAAATATGATGATAGTGTGGGGCTCACCGATCTGCTTAAGGAACATGCATGTTCCGTTGTGCCCTGGAGCTCAGACTAGAGCCCTCGCAGGCGGTCGCATAGTGACGTGTAGCATATGTTGATAAGGTGGAACCGAAAAAGACAAGGAAGACCGGAATAGCCATTTCTGGCTGTTTGGCCGTCATCAGCCAGTCATAACCAATTCCAAGTGGGGCACCCCTGGGATTCGAACCCCAGACCATTGGTATTTGAGTCTAACGCTCTACCATTGAGTGATAGGCTCGTTGTTTTGTCGGTTGTGATCGGGAATATGATAATAGTGTGGGGCTCACCGATCTGCTTAAGGAACATGCATGTTCCGTTGTGCCCTGGAGCTCAGACTAGAGCCCTCGCAGGCGGTCGCATAGCGATGTGTAGCATATGTTGATAAGGTGGAACCGATAAAGACAAGAGAAACCGGAATGGCCATTCATGGCCGTTTGGCCGTCATCAGCCAGTCATACCCAATCCCAAGTGTGGCACACCTGGGATTTGAACCCGTGACCTTTGGTATTTGAGTCTAACGCTCTACCATTGAGCCACGGGCTCGTTGTTTTGTCGGTTGTGATCGGGAATATGATGTTAGTGTGGGGCTCACCGATCTGCTTAAGGAACATGCATGTTCCGTTGTGCCCTGGAGCTCAGATTAGAGCCCTCGCAGGCGGTCGCATAGCGACGTGTAGCATATGTTGATAAGGTGCATCCGACAGAGACAAGGGAGACCGCACCGGCCATTTCTGGCTTATTAGCCGGTCATCAGCCAAGTCATACACCAATCCCAAGTGTGGCACACCTGAGATTCGAACCCGCGACCTTTGGTATTTGAGTCTAACGCTCTACCATTGAGCCACGGGCTCGTTGTTTTGTCGGTTGTGATCGGGAATATGATGATAGTGTGGTGCTCACCGATCTGCTTAAGGAACATGCATGTTCCGTTGTGCCCTGAGCTCAGACTAGAGCCCTCGCAGGCGGTCGCATAACGACGTGTAGCATATGTTAATAAGGTGCATCCGACAAAGACAAGGGAGACCGCAAATGGCCATTTCTGGCTTATAAGCCGGTCATCAGCCAGTCATACCCACAATCCCAAGTGTGGCACACCTGAGATTCGAACCCGCGACCTTTGGTATTTGAGTCTAACGTTTCTACCATTGAGCCACGGGCTCGTTGTTTTGTCGGTTGTGATCGGGATTATGATGATAGTGTGGGGCTCACCGATCTGCTTAAGGAACATGCATGTTCCGTTGTGCCCTGGAGCTCAGATAAGAGCCCTCGCAGGCGGTCGCATAGCGACGTGTAGCATATGTTGATAAGGTGGAACCGACAAAGACAAGGGAGACCGGAATGGCCATTTCTGGCTTATATGCCGTCATCAGCCAGTCATACCGAATTCCAAGTGTGGCACACCTGGGATTCGAATCCGCGACCTTCGGTATTTGAGTCTAACGCTCTACCATTGACCCACGTGCTCGTTTTTTGTCGGTTGTGATCGGGAATATGATGATAGTGTGGGGCTCACCGATCTGCTTAAGGAACATGCATATTCCGTTGTGCACTGGAGCTCAGACTAGAGCCCTCGCAGGCGGTCGCATAACGACGTGTAGCATATGTTGATAAGGTGCATCCGACAGAGACAAGGGAGACCGCACTGGCCATTTCTGGCTTATGTGCGGTCATCAGCCAGTCATACACAATTCCAAGTGTGGCACACCTGAGATTCGAACCCGCGACCTTTGGTATTTGAGTCTAACGCTCTACCATTGAGCCACGGGCTCCTTGTTTTGTCGAATGTGATCGAAAAATATGATGATAGTGTGGTGCTCACCAATCTGCTTAAGGAACATGCATGTTCCGTTGTGCCCTGGAGCTCAGACTAGAGCCCTCGCAGGCGGTCGCATAGTGACGTGTAGCATATGTTGGTAAGGTGGAACCGATAAATACAAGAGAAATCGGAATGGCCATTTATGGTTGTTTGGCCGTCATCAGCCAGTCATACCCAATCATAAGTGTGGCACACCTGGGATTCGAACCCACGATCATTGGTATTTGAGTCTAACGCTCTACCATTGAGCCACGGGCTCGTTGTTTTGTCGGTTGTGATCGGGAATATGATGATAGTGTGGGGCTTATCGATCTGCTTAAGGAACATGCATATTCCGTTGTGCCCTGTAGCTCAGACTAGAGCCCTCGCAGGTGGTCGCATAGCGACGTGTAGCATATGTTGATAAGGTGCAACCGACAGAGACAAGGGAGACCGCACCGGCCATTTCTGGCTTATTAGCGGTCATCAGCCAGTCATACACAATCCCAAGTGTGGCACACCTGAGATTCGAACCCGCGACCTTTGGTATTTGAGTCTAACGCTCTACCATTGAGCCACGGGCTCCTTGTTTTGTCGAATGTGATCGAAAAATATGATGATAGTGTGGTGCTCACCAATCTGCTTAAGGAACATGCATGTTCCGTTGTGCCCTGGAGCTCAGACTAGAGCCCTCGCAGGCGGTCGCATAGTGACGTGTAGCATATGTTGGTAAGGTGGAACCGATAAATACAAGAGAAATCGGAATGGCCATTTATGGTTGTTTGGCCGTCATCAGCCAGTCATACCCAATCATAAGTGTGGAACACCTGGGATTCGAACCCACGATCTTTGGTATTTGAGTCTAACGCTCTAACATTGAGCCACGGGCTCGTTGTTTTGTCGGTTGTGATCGGGAATATGATGATAGTGTGGGGCTCACCAATTTGCTTAAGGAACATGCATATTCCGTTGTGCCCTGAAGCTCAGACTAGAGCCCTCGCAGGTGGTCGCATAGCGACGTGTAGCATATGTTGATAAGGTGCAACCGACAGAGACAAGGGAGACCGCAATGGCCATTTCTGGCTTATTAGCCGTCATCAGCAAGTCATACCTAATCCCAAGTGTGGCACACCTGCGATTTGAACCCGAGACCTTTGTTATTTGAGCCGAATGCTCTACCATTGAGCCACGGGCTCGTTGTTTGTCGGTTGTGATCGGAAATATGATGATAGTGTGGGGCTCACCGATCTGCTTAAGGAACATGCATGTTCCGTTGATCCCTGGAGCTCAGACTAGAGCCCTCGCAGGCGGTCGCATGGCGACGTGTAGCATATGTTGATAAGGTGGAACCGACAAAGACAAGAGAAACCGGAATGTCCATTTATGGCTGTTTGGCCGTCATCAGCCAGTCATACCCAATCCCAAGTGTGGAACACCTGGGATTCGAACCCGCGATCTTTGGTATTTGAGTCTAACGCTCTACCATTGAGCCACGGGCTCGTTGTTTTGTCGGTTGTGATCGGGATGATGATGATAGTGTGGGGCTCACCGATCTGCTTAAGGAACATGCATGTTCCGTAGTGCGCTGGAGCTCAGACTAGAGCCCTTGCAGGCGATCGCATAGCGACGTGTAGCGTATGTTGATAATGTGGAACCGACAAAGACAAGAGAAACCGGAATGGCCATTTCTGGCTGTTTGGCCGTCATCAGCCAGTCATACCCAATTCCAAGTGTGGCACACCTGGGATTCGAACCCGCGATCTTTGGTATTTGAGTCTAACGGTCTACCATTGAGCCACGGGCTCGTTGTTTTGTCGGTTGTGATCGGGAATATGATGATAGTGTGGGCTCACCGATCTGCTTAAGGAACATGCATGTTCCGTTGTGCCCTGGAGCTCAGACTAGAGCCCTCGCAGGCGGTCGCATAGCGACGTGTAGCATATGTTGATAAGGTGGAACCGACAAAGACGAGGGAGACCGGAATGGCCCATTTCGGCTTATTAAGCCGTCATCAGCCAGTCATACCCAATCCCAAGTGTGGCACACCTGAGATTCGAACCCGCGACCTTTGGTATTTGAGTCTAACGCTCTACCATTGAGCCACGGGCTCGTTGTTTTGTCGGTTGTGATCGGGAATATGATGATAGTGTGGGGCTCATCGATCTGCTTAAGGAACATGCATGTTCCGTTGTGCCCTGGAGCTCAGACTAGAGCCCTCGCAGGCGGTCGCATAGCGACGTGCAGCATATGTTGATAAGGTGGAACCGACAAAGACAAGGGAGACCGGAATGGCCATTTCTGGCTTATTAGCCGTCATCAGCCAGTCATACCCAATCCCAAGTGTGGCACACCTGGGATTCGAACCCGCGACCTTTGGTATTTGAGTCTAACGCTCTACCATTGAGCCACGGGCTCGTTGTTTTGTCGGTTGTGATCGGGAATATGATGATAGTGTGGGGCTCACCGATCTGCTTAAGGAAATGCATGTTCCGTTGTGCCCTGGAGCTCAGACTAGAGCCCTCGCAGGCGGTCGCATAAGCGACGTGTAGCATATGTTGATAATGTGGAGCCGACAAAGACAAGGGAGACCGGAATGGCCATTTCTGGCTTATTAGCCGTCATCAGCCAGTCATACCCAATCCCAAGTGTGGCACACCTGAGATTCGAACCCGCGACCTTTTGGTATTTGAGTCTAACGTTTCACCATTGAGCCACGGGCTCGTTGTTTTGTCGGTTGTGATCGGGAATATGATGATAGTGTGCGGGCTCATCGATCTGCTTTAAGGAACATGCATGTTCCGTTGTGCCCTGGAGCTCAGACTAGAGCCCTCGCAGGCGGTCGCATAGCGACGTGCAGCATATGTTGATAAGGTGGAACCGACAAAGACAAGGGAGACCGGAATGGCCATTTCTGGCTTATTAGCCGTCATCAGCCAGTCATACCCAATCCCAAGTGTGGCACACCTGGGATTCGAACCCGCGACCTTTGGTATTTGAGTCTAACGCTCTACCATTGAGCCACGGGCTCGTTGTTTTGTCGGTTGCGATCGGGAATATGATGATAGTGTGGGGCTCACCGATCTGCTTAAGGAACATGCATGTTCCGTTGTGCCCTGGAGCTCAGACTAGAGCCCTCGCAGGCGGTCGCATAGCGACATGTAGCATATGTTGATAATGTGGAACCGACAAAGACAAGGGAGACCGGAATGGCCATTTCTGGCTTATTAGCCGTCATCAGCCAGTCATACCCAATCCCAAGTGTGGCACACCTGGGATTCGAACCCGCGACCTTTGGTATTTGAGTCTAACGCTCTACCATTGAGCCACGGGCTCGTTGTTTTGTCGGTTGCGATCGGAAAAATATGATGATAGTGTGGGGCTCACCGATCTGCTTAAGGAACATGCATGTTCCGTTGTGCCCTGGAGCTCAGACTAGAGCCCTCGCAGGCGGTCGCATAGCGACGTGTAGCATATGTTGATAAGGTGGAACCGACAAAGACAAGGGAGACCGGAATGGCCATTTCTGGCTTATTAGCCGTCATCAGCCAGTCATACCCAATCCCAAGTGTGGCACACCTGGGATTCGAACCCGCGACCTTTGGTATTTGAGTCTAACGCTTCACCATTGAGCCACGGGCTCGTTGTTTTGTCGGTTGCGATCGGGAATATGATGATAGTGTGGGCTCACCGATCTGCTTAAGGAACATTTATGTTCCGTTGTGCCCTGGAACTCAGACTAGAGCCCCTCGCAGGCGGTCGCATAGCGACGTGTAGCATATGCTGATAAGGTGGAACCGACAAAGACAAGGAGACCGGAATGGCCATTTCTGGCTTTATTAGCCGTCATCAGCCAGTCATACCCAATCCCAAGTGTGGCACACCTGGGATTCGAACCCGCGACCTTTGGTATTTGAGTCGAACGCTCTACCATTGAGCCACGGGCTCGTTGTTTTGTCGGTTGCGATCGGGAATATGATGATAGTGTGTGGCTCACCGATCTGCTTAAGGAACATGTATGTTCCGTTGTGCCCTGGAGCTCAGACTAGAGCCCTCGCAGGCGGTCGCATAGCGACGTGTAGCATATGTTGATAAGGTGGAACCGACAAAGACAAGGGAGACCGAATGGCCATTTCTGGCTTATTAGCCGTCATCAGCCAGTCATACCCAATCCCAAGTGTGGCACACCTGGGATTCGAACCCGCGAACCTTTGGTATTTGAGTCGAACGCTCTACCATTGAGCCACGGGCTCGTTGTTTTGTCGGTTGCGATCGGGAATATGATGATAGTGTGGGGCTCACCGATCTGCTTAAGGAACATGTATGTTCCGTTGTGCCCTGGAGCTCAGACTAGAGCCCTCGCAGGCGGTCGCATAGCGACGTGTAGCATATGTTGATAATGTGGAACCGACAAAGACAAGGGAGACCGGAATGGCCATTTCTGGCTTATTAGCCGTCATCAGCCAGTCATACCCAATCCCAAGTGTGGCACACCTGGGATTCGAACCCGCGACCTTTGGTATTTGAGTCGAACGCTCACCATTGAGCCACGGGCTCGTTGCTTTGTCGGTTGCGATCGGAAAATATGATGATAGTGTGTGGCTCACCGATCTGCTTAAGGAACATTTATGTTCCGTTGTGCCCTGGAACTCAGACTAGAGCCCTCACAGGCGGTCGCATAGCGACGTGTACCATATGTTGATAATGTGGAACCGACAAAGACAAGGGAGACCGAATGGCCATTTCTGGCTTATTAGCCGTCATCAGCCAGTCATACCCAATCCCAAGTGTGGCACACCTGGGATTCGAACCCGCGACCTTTGGTATTTGAGTCGAACGCTCTACCATTGAGCCACGGGCTCGTTGTTTTGTCGGTTGCGATCGGGAATATGATGATAGTGTGTGGCTCACCGATCTGCTTAAGGAACATTTATGTTCCGTTGTGCCCTGGAGCTCAGACTAGAGCCCTCATATGCGGTCGCATAGCGACGTGTAGAATATGTTGATAATGTGGAATCGACAAAGACAAGGGAGACCGGAATGGCCATTTCTGGCTTATTAGCTGTCATCAGCCAGTCATACCCAATCCCAAGTGTGGCACACCTGGGATTCGGAACCCGCGACCTTTGGTATTTGGAGTCGAACGCTCTACCATTGAGCCACGGGCTCGTTGTTTTGTCGGTTGCGATCGGGAATATGATGATAGTGTGCGGGCTCACCGATCTGCTTAAGGAACATGCATGTTCCGTTGTCCCCTGGAGCTCAGACTAGAGCCTCGCAGGCGGGTCGCATAGCGACGTGTAGCATATGTTGATAATGTGGAACCGACAAAGACAAGGGAGACCGGAATGGCCATTTCTGGCTTATTAGCCGTCATCAGCCAGTCATACCCAATCCCAAGTGTGGCACACCTGGGATTCGAACCCGCGACCTTTGGTATTTGAGTCGAACGCTCTACCATTGAGCCACGGGCTCGTTGTTTTGTCGGTTGCGATCGGGAATATGATGATAGTGTGTGGCTCACCGATCTGCTTAAGGAACATGTATGTTCCGTTGTGCCCTGGAGCTCAGGACTAGAGCCTCACAGGCGGTCGCATAGCGACGTGTAGCATATGTTGATAATGTGGAACCGACAAAGACAAGGGAGACCGGAATGGCCATTTCTGGCTTATTAGCCGTCATCAGCCAGGCATACCCAATCCCAAGTGTGGCACACCTGGGATTCGAACCCGCGACCTTTGGTATTTGAGTCGAACGCTCTACCATTGAGCCACGGGCTCGTTGTTTTGTCGGTTGCGATCGGAATATGATGATAGTGTGTGGCTCACCGATCTGCTTAAGGAACATGTATGTTCCGTTGTGCCCTGGAACTCAGACTAGAGCCCTCACAGGCGGTCGCATAGCGACGTGTAGCATATGTTGATAATGTGGAACCGACAAAGACAAGGGAGACCGGAATGGCCATTTCTGGCTTATTAGCCGTCATCAGCCAGTCATACCCAATCCCAAGTGTGGCACACCTGGGATTCGAACCCGCGACCTTTGGTATTTGAGTCGAACGCTCTACCATTGAGCCACGGGCTAGTTGCTTTGTCGGTTGCGATCGGGAATATGATGATAGTGTGTGCTCACCGATCTGCTTAAGGAACATTTATGTTCCGTTGTGCCCTGGACCAGACTAGAGCCCTCACAGGCGGTCGCATAGCGACGTGTGGTATATATTGATAATGTGGAAGTGACAAAGAAGAGGGAGACCGGAATGGCCATTTCTGGCTTATTAGCCGTCATCAGCCAGTCATACCCAATCCCAAGTGTGGCACACCTGGGATTCGAACCCGCGACCTTTGGTATTTGAGTCGAACGCTCTACCATTGAGCCACGGGCTCGTTGTTTTGTCGGTTGCGATCGGGAATATGATGATAGTGTGCGGCTCACCGATCTGCTTAAGGAACATTTATGTTCCGTTGTGCCCTGAACTCAGACTAGAGCCCTCACATACGGTCGCATAGCGATGTGTAGCATATGTTGATAATGTGAAAGCGACAAAGACAAGGGTGTTCGGAATGGCCATTTCTGGCTTATTAGCCGTCATCAGCCAGTCATACCCAATCCCAAGTGTGGCACACCTGGGATTCGGAACCCGCGACCCTTTGGTATTTGAGTCGAACGTTTCTACCATTGAGCCACGGGCTCGTTGTTTTGTCGGTTGCGATCGGGAATATGATGATAGTGTGTGGCTCACCGATCTGCTTAAGGAACATTTATGTTCCGTTGTGCCCTGGAACTCAGACTAGAGCCCCTCACAGGCGGTCGCATAGCGACGTGTAGCATATGTTGATAATGTGGAACCGACAAAGACAAGGGAGACCGGAATGGCCATTTCTGGCTTATTAGCCGTCATCAGCCAGTCATACCCAATCCCAAGTGTGGCACACCTGGGATTCGAACCCGCGACCTTTGGTATTTGAGTCGAACGCTCTACCATTGAGCCACGGGCTCGTTGCTTTTGTCGGTTGCGATCGGGAATATGATGATAGTGTGTGGCTCACCGATCTGCTTAAGGAACATTTATGTTCCGTTGTGCCCTGGAACTCAGACTAGAGCCCTCGCAGGCGGTCGCATAGCGACGTGTAGCATATGTTGATAATGTGGAACCGACAAAGACAAGGGAGACCGGAATGGCCATTTCTGGCTTATTAGCCGTCATCAGCCAGTCATACCCAATCCCAAGTGTGGCACACCTGGGATTCGGAACCCGCGACCTTTTGGTATTTGAGTCGAACGCTCTACCATTGAGCCACGGGCTCGTTGCTTTGTCGGTTGCGATCGGGAATATGATGATAGTGTGTGGCTCACCGATCTGCTTAAGGAACATTTATGTTCCGTTGTGCCCTGGAACTCAGACTAGAGCCCTCACAGGCGGTCTCATAGCGACGTGTAGCATATGTTGATAATGTGGAACCGACAAAAAGACAAGGGAGACCGGAATGGCCATTTCTGGCTTATTAGCCGTCATCAGCCAGTCATACCCAATCCCAAGTGTGGCACACCTGGGATTCGAACCCGCGACCTTTGGTATTTGAGTCGAACGCTCTACCATTGAGCCACGGGCTCGTTGCTTTTGTCGGTTGCGATCGGGAATATGATGATAGTGTGTGGCTCACCGATCTGCTTAAGGAACATTTATGTTCCGTTGTGCCCTGAACTCAGACTAGAGCCCTCACAGGCGGTCGCATAGCGACGTGTAGCATTTGTTGATAATGTGGAACCGACAAAGACAAGGGAGACCGAATGGCCATTTCTGGCTTATTAGCCGTCATCAGCCAGTCATACCCAATCCCAAGTGTGGCACACCCGGGATTCGAACCCGCGACCTTTGGTATTTGAGTCGAACGCTCTACCATTGAGCCACGGGCTCGTTGCTTTGTCGGTTGCGATCGGGAATATGATGATAGTGTGTGGCTCACCGATCTGCTTAAGGAACATTTATGTTCCGTTGTGCCCTGAACTCAGACTAGAGCTCTCACAGGCGGTCGCATAGCGACGTGTAGCATATGTTGATAATGTGGAACCGACAAAGACAAGGGAGACCAGAATGGCCATTTCTGGCTTATTAGCCGTCATCAGCCAGTCATACCCAATCCCAAGTGTGGCACACCTGGGATTCGAACCCGCGACCTTTGGCATTTGAGTCGAACGCTCTACCATTGAGCCACGGGCTCGTTGTTTTGTCGGTTGCGATCGGGAATATGATGATAGTGTGTGGCTCACCGATCTGCTTAAGGAACATTTATGTTCCGTTGTGCCCTGGAATTCAGACTAGAGCCTCACAGGCGGTCGCACTAGCGACGTGTAGCATATGTTGGTAATTTGGAACCAACAAAAGACAAGGCAGACCGGAATGGCCATTTCTGGCTTATTAGCCGTCATCAGCCAGTCATACCCAATCCCAAGTGTGGCACACCTGGGATTCGGAACCCGCGACCTTTGGTATTTGAGTCGAACGCTCTACCATTGAGCCACGGGCTCGTTGTTTTGTCGGTTGCGATCGGGAATATGATGATAGTGTGTGGCTCACCGATCTGCTTAAGGAACATTTATGTTCCGTTGTGCCCTGGAACTCAGACTAGAGCCCTCACAGGCGGTCGCATAGCGACGTGTAGCATATGTTGATAATGTGAAACCGAAAAAAGACAAGGGAGACCGGAATGGCCATTTCTGGCTTATTAGCCGTCATCAGCCAGTCATACCCAATCCCAAGTGTGGCACACCTGGGATTCGAAACCCGCGACCCTTTGGTATTTGAGTCGAACGCTCTACCATTGAGCCACGGGCTCGTTGCTTTGTCGGTTGCGATCGGGAATATGATGATAGTGTGTGGCTCACCGATCTGCTTAAGGAACATTTATGTTCCGTTGTGCCCTGAACTCAGACTAGAGCCCTCACAGGCGGTCGCATAGCGACGTGTAGCATATGTTGATAATGTGGAACCGACAAAGACAAGGGGAGACCGGAATGGCCATTTCTGGCTTATTAGCCGTCATCAGCCAGTCATACCCAATCCCAAGTGTGGCACACCTGGGATTCGAACCCGCGACCTTTGGTATTTGAGTCGAACGCTCTACCATTGAGCCACGGGCTCGTTGTTTTGTCGGTTGCGATCGGGAATATGATGATAGTGTGTGGCTCACCGATCTGCTTAAGGAACATTTATGTTCCGTTGTGCCCTGAACTCAGACTAGAGCCCTCACAGGCGGTCGCATAGCGACGTGTAGCATATGTTGATAATGTGGAACCGACAAAGACAAGGGAGACCGGAATGGCCATTTCTGGCTTATTAGCCGTCATCAGCCAGTCATACCCAATCCCAAGTGTGGCACACCTGGGATTCGAACCCGCGACCTTTGGTATTTGAGTCGAACGCTCTACCATTGAGCCACGGGCTCGTTGTTTTGTCGGTTGCGATCGGGAATATGATGATAGTGTGTGGCTCACCGATCTGCTTTAAGGAACATTTATGTTCCGTTGTGCCCTGAACTCAGACTAGAGCCCTCGCAGGCGGTCGCATAGCGACGTGTAGCATATGTTGATAATGTGGAACCGACAAAGACAAGGGAGACCGGAATGGCCATTTCTGGCTTATTAGCCGTCATCAGCCAGTCATACCCAATCCCAAGTGTGGTACACCTGGGATTCGAACCCGCGACCTTTGGTATTTGAGTCGAACGCTCTACCATTGAGCCACGGGCTCGTTGCTTTGTCGGTTGCGATCGGGAATATGATGATAGTGTGTGGCTCACCGATCTGCTTAAGGAACATTTATGTTCCGTTGTGCCCTGAACTCAGACTAGAGCCCTCACAGGCGGTCGCATAGCGACGTGTAGCATATGTTGATAATGTGGAACCGACAAAGACAAGGGAGACCGGAATGGCCATTTCTGGCTTATTAGCCGTCATCAGCCAGTCATACCCAATCCCAAGTGTGGCACACCTGGGATTCGAAACCCGCGACCTTTGGTATTTGAGTCGAACGCTCTACCATTGAGCCACGGGCTCGTTGTTTTGTCGGTTGCGATCGGGAATATGATGATAGTGTGTGGCTCACCGATCTGCTTAAGGAACATTTATGTTCCGTTGTGCCCTGAACTCAGACTAGAGCCTCACAGGCGGTCGCATAGCGACGTGTAGCATATGTTGATAATGTGGAACCGACAAAGACAAGGGGAGACCGGAATGGCCATTTCTGGCTTATTAGCCGTCATCAGCCAGTCATACCCAATCCCAAGTGTGGCACACCTGGGATTCGAACCCGCGACCTTTGGTATTTGAGTCGAACGCTCTACCATTGAGCCACGGGCTCGTTGTTTTGTCGGTTGCGATCGGGAATATGATGATAGTGTGTGGCTCACCGATCTGCTTAAGGAACATTTATGTTCCGTTGTGCCCTGGAACTCAGACTAGAGCCCTCACAGGCGGTCGCATAGCGACGTGTAGCATATGTTGATAATGTGGAACCGACAAAGACAAGGGAGACCGGAATGGCCATTTCTGGCTTATTAGCCGTCATCAGCCAGTCATACCCAATCCCAAGTGTGGCACACCTGGGATTCGAACCCGCGACCTTTGGTAATTGAGTCGAACGCTCTACCATTGAGCCACGGGCTCGTTGTTTTGTCGGTTGCGATCGGGAATATGATGATAGTGTGTGGCTCACCGATCTGCTTAAGGAACATTTATGTTCCGTTGTGCCCTGGAACTCAGACTAGAGCCCTCACAGGCGGTCGCATAGCGACGTAGCATATGTTGATAATGTGGAACCGACAAAGACAAGGGAGACCGGAATGGCCATTTCTGGCTTATTAGCCGTCATCAGCCAGTCATACCCAATCCCAAGTGTGGCACACCTGGGATTCGAACCCGCGACCTTTGGTATTTGAGTCGAACGCTCTACCATTGAGCCACGGGCTCGTTGTTTTGTCGGTTGCGATCGGGAATATGATGATAGTGTGCGGCTCACCGATCTGCTTAAGGAACATTTATGTTCCGTTGTGCCCTGAACTCAGACTAGAGCCCTCACAGGCGGTCGCATAGCGACGTGTAGCATATGTTGATAATGTGGAACCGACAAAGACAAGGGAGACCGGAATGGCCATTTCTGGCTTATTAGCCGTCATCAGCCAGTCATACCCAATCCCAAGTGTGGCACACCTGGGATTCGAACCCGCGACCTTTGGTATTTGAGTCGAACGCTCTACCATTGAGCCACGGGCTCGTTGCTTTGTCGGTTGCGATCGGAATATGATGATAGTGTGTGGCTCACCGATCTGCTTAAGGAACATTTATGTTCCGTTGTGCCCTGGAACTCAGAATAGAGCCCTCACCGGCGGTCGCATTGCGACGTGTAGCATATGTTGATAATGTGGAACCGACAAAGACAAGGGAGACCGGAATGGCCATTTCTGGCTTATTAGCCGTCATCAGCCAGTCATACCCAATCCCAAGTGTGGCACACCTGGGATTCGAACCCGCGACCTTTGGTATTTGAGTCGAACGCTCTACCATTGAGCCACGGGCTCGTTGCTTTTGTCGGTTGCGATCGGGAATATGATGATAGTGTGTGGCTCACCGATCTGCTTAAGGAACATTTATGTTCCGTTGTGCCCTGAACTCAGACTAGAGCCCTCACAGGCGGTCGCATAGCGACGTGTAGCATATGTTGATAATGTGGAACCGACAAAAGACAAGGGAGACCGGAATGGCCATTTCTGGCTTATTAGCCGTCATCAGCCAGTCATACCCAATCCCAAGTGTGGCACACCTGGGATTCGAACCCGCGACCTTTGGTATTTGAGTCGAACGCTCTACCATTGAGCCACGGGCTCGTTGTTTTGTCGGTTGCGATCGGGAATATGATGATAGTGTGTGGCTCACCGATCTGCTTAAGGAACATTTATGTTCCGTTGTGCCCTGGAACTCAGACTAGAGCCCTCACAGGCGGTCGCATAGCGACGTGTAGCATATGTTGATAATGTGGAACCGACAAAAGACAAGGGAGACCGGAATGGCCATTTCTGGCTTATTAGCCGTCATCAGCCAGTCATACCCAATCCCAAGTGTGGAACACCTGGGATTCGAACCCGCGACCTTTGGTATTTGAGTCGAACGCTCTACCATTGAGCCACGGGCTCGTTGTTTTGTCGGTTGCGATCGGGAATATGATGATAGTGTGTGGCTCACCGATCTGCTTAAGGAACATTTATGTTCCGTTGTGCCCTGAACTCAGACTAGAGCCCTCACAGGCGGTCGCATAGCGACGTGTAGCATATGTTGATAATGTGGAACCGACAAAGACAAGGGAGACCGGAATGGCCATTTCTGGCTTATTAGCCGTCATCAGCCAGTCATACCCAATCCCAAGTGTGGCACACCTGGGATTCGAACCCGCGACCTTTGGTATTTGAGTCGAACGCTCTACCATTGAGCCACGGGCTCGTTGCTTTGTCGGTTGCGATCGGGAATATGATGATAGTGTGTGGCTCACCGATCTGCTTAAGGAACATTTATATTCCGTTGTGCCCTGAACCTCAGACTAGGCACCTCACAGGCGGTCGCATAGCGACGTGTAGCATGTGTTGGTAATGTGGAACCGACAAAGACAAGGGAGACCGGAATGGCCATTTCTGGCTTATTAGCCGTCATCAGCCAGTCATACCCAATCCCAAGTGTGGCACACCTGGGATTCGAACCCGCGACCTTTGGTATTTGAGTCGAACGCTCTACCATTGAGCCACGGGCTCGTTGCTTTGTCGGTTGCGATCGGGAATATGATGATAGTGTGTGGCTCACCGATCTGCTTAAGGAACATTTATGTTCCGTTGTGCCCTGGAACTCAGACTAGAGCCTCACAGGCGGTCGCATAGCGACGTGTAGCATATGTTGATAATGTGGAACCGACAAAGACAAGGGAGACCGGAATGGCCATTTCTGGCTTATTAGCCGTCATCAGCCAGTCATACCCAATCCCAAGTGTGGCACACCTGGGATTCGAACCCGCGACCTTTGGTATTTGAGTCGAACGCTCTACCATTGAGCCACGGGCTCGTTGCTTTTGTCGGTTGCGATCGGGAATATGATGATAGTGTGTGGCTCACCGATCTGCTTAAGGAACATTTATGTTCCGTTGTGCCCTGAACTCAGACTAGAGCCTCACAGGCGGTCGCATAGCGACGTGTAGCATATGTTGATAATGTGGAACCGACAAAGACAAGGGAGACCGGAATGGCCATTTCTGGCTTATTAGCCGTCATCAGCCAGTCATACCCAATCCCAAGTGTGGCACACCTGGGATTCGAACCCGCGACCTTTGGTATTTGAGTCGAACGTTTCACCATTGAGCCACGGGCTCGTTGCTTTTGTCGGTTGCGATCGGGAATATGATGATAGTGTGTGGCTCACCGATCTGCTTTAAGGAACATTTATGTTCCGTTGTGCCCTGAACTCAGACTAGAGCCCTCACAGGCGGTCGCATAGCGACGTGTAGCATATGTTGATAATGTGGAACCGACAAAGACAAGGGAGACCGGAATGGCCATTTCTGGCTTATTAGCCGTCATCAGCCAGTCATACCCAATCCCAAGTGTGGCACACCTGGGATTCGAACCCGCGACCTTTGGTATTTGAGTCGAACGCTCTACCATTGAGCCACGGGCTCGTTGTTTTGTCGGTTGCGATCGGGAATATAATGATAGTGTGGCTCACCGATCTGCTTAAGGAACATTTATGTTCCGTTGTGCCCTGAACTCAGACTAGAGCCCTCACAGGCGGTCGCATAGCGACGTGTAGCATATGTTGATAATGTGGAACCGACAAAGACAAGGGAGACCGGAATGGCCATTTCTGGCTTATTAGCCGTCATCAGCCAGTCATACCCAATCCCAAGTGTGGCACACCTGGGATTCGAACCCGCGACCTTTGGTATTTGAGTCGAACGCTCTACCATTGAGCCACGGGCTCGTTGTTTTGTCGGTTGCGATCGGGAATATGATGATAGTGTGTGGCTCACCGATCTGCTTAAGGAACATTTATGTTCCGTTGTGCCCTGGAACTCAGACTAGAGCCCTCACAGGCGGTCGCATAGCGACGTGTAGCATATGTTGATAATGTGGAACCGACAAAGACAAGGGAGACCGGAATGGCCATTTCTGGCTTATTAGCCGTCATCAGCCAGTCATACCCAATCCCAAGTGTGGCACACCTGGGATTCGAACCCGCGACCTTTGGTATTTGAGTCGAACGCTCTACCATTGAGCCACGGGCTCGTTGTTTTGTCGGTTGCGATCGGGAATATGATGATAGTGTGTGGCTCACCGATCTGCTTAAGGAACATTTATGTTCCGTTGTGCCCTGGAACTCAGACTAGAGCCCTCACAGGCGGTCGCATAGCGACGTGTAGCATATGTTGATAATGTGGAACCGACAAAGACAAGGGAGACCGGAATGGCCATTTCTGGCTTATTAGCCGTCATCAGCCAGTCATACCCAATCCCAAGTGTGGCACACCTGGGATTCGAACCCGCGACCTTTTGGTATTTGAGTCGAACGCTCTACCATTGAGCCACGGGCTCGTTGTTTTGTCGGTTGCGATCGGGAATATGATGATAGTGTGTGGCTCACCGATCTGCTTAAGGAACATTTATGTTCCGTTGTGCCCTGGAACTCAGACTAGAGCCTTCACAGGCGGTCGCATAGCGACGTGTAGCATATGTTGATAATGTGGAACCGACAAAGACAAGGGAGACCGGAATGGCCATTTCTGGCTTATTAGCCGTCATCAGCCAGTCATACCCAATCCCAAGTGTGGCACACCTGGGATTCGAACCCGCGACCTTTGGTATTTGAGTCGAACGCTCTACCATTGAGCCACGGGCTCGTTGTTTTGTCGGTTGCGATCGGGAATATGATGATAGTGTGTGGCTCACCGATCTGCTTTAAGGAACATTTATGTTCCGTTGTGCCCTGAACTCAGACTAGAGCCCTCACAGGCGGTCGCATAGCGACGTGTAGCATATGTTGATAATGTGGAACCGACAAAGACAAGGGAGACCGGAATGGCCATTTCTGGCTTATTAGCCGTCATCAGCCAGTCATACCCAATCCCAAGTGTGGCACACCTGGGATTCGAACCCGCGACCTTTGGTATTTGAGTCGAACGCTCTACCATTGAGCCACGGGCTCGTTGTTTTGTCGGTTGCGATCGGGAATATGATGATAGTGTGTGGCTCATCGATCTGCTTAAGGAACATTTATGTTCCGTTGTGCCCCTGGAACTCAGACTAGAGCCCTCACAGGCGGTCGCATAGCGACGTGTAGCATATGTTGATAATGTGGAACCGACAAAGACAAGGGAGACCGGAATGGCCATTTCTGGCTTATTAGCCGTCATCAGCCAGTCATACCCAATCCCAAGTGTGGCACACCTGGGATTCGAACCCGCGACCTTTGGTATTTGAGTCGAACGCTCTACCATTGAGCCACGGGCTCGTTGTTTTGTCGGTTGCGATCGGGAATATGATGATAGTGTGTGGCTCACCGATCTGCTTAAGGAACATTTATGTTCCGTTGTGCCCTGAACTCAGACTAGAGCCCTCACAGGCGGTCGCATAGCGACGTGTAGCATATGTTGATAATGTGGAACCGACAAAGACAAGGGAGACCGGAATGGCCATTTCTGGCTTATTAGCCGTCATCAGCCAGTCATACCCAATCCCAAGTGTGGCACACCTGGGATTCGAAACCCGCGACCTTTGGTATTTGAGTCGAACGCTCTACCATTGAGCCACGGGCTCGTTGCTTTTGTCGGTTGCGATCGGGAATATGATGATAGTGTGTGGCTCACCGATCTGCTTAAGGAACATTTATGTTCCGTTGTGCCCTGAACTCAGACTAGAGCCCTCACAGGCGGTCGCATAGCGACGTGTAGCATATGTTAATAATGTGGAACCGACAAAGACAAGGGAGACCGGAATGGCCATTTCTGGCTTATTAGCCGTCATCAGCCAGTCATACCCAATCCCAAGTGTGGACCACCTGGGATCTGAACCCGCGACCTTAGGTAATTGAGTCGAACGATCTACGATTGAGCCACGGGCTCGTTGCTTTGTCGGTTGCGATCTGGAATATGATGATAGTGTGTGGCTCACCGATCTGCTTAAGGAACATTTATGTTCCGTTGTGCCCTGAACTCAGACTAGAGCCCTCACAGGCGGTCGCATAGCGACGTGTAGCATATGTTGATAATGTGGAACCGACAAAGACAAGGGAGAACTGAATGGCCATTTCTGGCTTATTAGCCGTCATCAGCCAGTCATACCCAATCCCAAGTGTGGCAAACACCTGGGATTCGAACCCGCGACCTTTGGTATTTGAGTCGAACGCTCTACCATTGAGCCACGGGCTCGTTGTTTTGTCGGTTGCGATCGGGAATATGATGATAGTTTGTGGCTCACAGATCTGCTTAAGGAACATTTATGTTCCGTTGTGCCCTGAACTCAGACTAGAGCCTCTCACAGGCGGTCGCATAGCGACGTGTAGCATATGTTGATAATGTGGAACCGACAAAAGACAAGGGGAGACCGGAATGGCCATTTCTGGCTTATTAGCCGTCATCAGCCAGTCATACCCAATCCCAAGTGTGGCACACCTGGGATTCGAACCCGCGACCTTTGGTATTTGAGTCGAACGCTCTACCATTGAGCCACGGGCTCGTTGCTTTGTCGGTTGCGATCGGGAATATGATGATAGTGTGTGGCTCACCGATCTGCTTAAGGAACATTTATGTTCCGTTGTGCCCTGAAGCTCAGACTAGAGCCCTCACAGGCGGTCGCATAGCGACGTGTAGCATATGTTGATAATGTGAACCGACAAAGACAAGGGAGACCGGAATGGCCATTTCTGACTTATTAGCCGTCATCAGCCATTCATACCCAATCCCAAGTGTGGCACACCTGGGATTCGAACCCGCGACCTTTGGTATTTGAGTCGAACGCTCTACCATTGAGCCACGGGCTCGTTGTTTTGTCGGTTGCGATCGGGAATATGATGATAGTGTGTGGCTCACCGATCTGCTTAAGGAACATTTATGTTCCGTTGTGCCCTGAACTCAGACTAGAGCCCTCACAGGCGGTCGCATAGCGACGTGTAGCATATGTTGATAATGTGGAACCGACAAAGACAAGGGAGACCGGAATGGCCATTTCTGGCTTATTAGCCGTCATCAGCCAGTCATACCCAATCCCAAGTGTGGCACACCTGGGATCTCGAAACCCGCGACCTTTGGTATTTGAGTCGAACGCTCTACCATTGAGCCACGGGCTCGTTGCTTTGTCGGTTGCGATCGGGAATATGATGATAGTGTGGCTCACCGATCTGCTTAAGGAACATTTATGTTCCGTTGTGCCCTGAACTCAGACTAGAGCCCTCACAGGCCGTCGCATAGCGACGTGTAGCATATGTTGATAATGTGGAACCGACAAAGACAAGGGAGACCGGAATGGCCATTTCTGGCTTATTAGCCGTCATCAGCCAGTCATACCCAATCCCAAGTGTGGCACACCTGGGATTCGAACCCGCGACCTTTGGTATTTGAGTCGAACGTTTCACCATTGAGCCACGGGCTCGTTGCTTTTGTCGGTTGCGATCGGGAATATGATGATAGTGTGTGGCTCACCGATCTGCTTAAGGAACATTTATGTTCCGTTGTGCCCTGAACTCAGACTAGAGCCCTCACAGGCGGTCGCATAGCGACGTGTAGCATATGTTGATAATGTGGAACCGACAAAGACAAGGGAGACCGGAATGGCCATTTCTGGCTTATTAGCCGTCATCAGCCAGTCATACCCAATCCCAAGTGTGGCACACCTGGGATTCGAACCCGCGACCTTTGGTAATTGAGTCGAACGTTTCACCATTGAGCCACGGGCTCGTTGCTTTGTCGGTTGCGATCGGGAATATGATGATAGTGTGTGGCTCACCGATCTGCTTTAAGGAACATTTATGTTCCGTTGTGCCCTGAACTCAGACTAGAGCCCTCACAGGCGGTCGCATAGCGACGTGTAGCATATGTTGATAATGTGGAACCGACAAAGACAAGGGAGACCGGAATGGCCATTTCTGGCTTATTAGCCGTCATCAGCCAGTCATACCCAATCCCAAGTGTGGTACACCTGGGATTCGAACCCGCGACCTTTGGTATTTGAGTCGAACGCTCTACCATTGAGCCATGGGCTCGTTGCTTTTGTCGGTTGCGATCGGGAATATGATGATAGTGTGTGGCTCACCGATCTGCTTAAGGAACATTTATGTTCCGTTGTGCCCTGGAACTCAGACTAGAGTCCTCACAGGCGGTCGCATAGCGACGTGTAGCATATGTTGATAATGTGGAACCGACAAAGACAAGGGAGACCGGAATGGCCATTTCTGGCTTATTAGCCGTCATCAGCCAGTCATACCCAATCCCAAGTGTGGCACACCTGGGATTCGAACCCGCGACCTTTGGTATTTGAGTCGAACGCTCTACCATTGAGCCACGGGCTCGTTGCTTTATCGGTTGCGATCGGGAATATGATGATAGTGTGTGGCTCACCGATCTGCTTAAGGAACATTTATGTTCCGTTGTGCCCTGAACTCAGACTAGAGCCCTCACAGGCGGTCGCATAGCGACGTAGCATATGTTGATAATGTGGAACCGACAAAGACAAAGGGAGACCGGAATGGCCATTTCTGGCTTATTAGCCGTCATCAGCCAGTCATACCCTAATCCCAAGTGGCACACCCGGGATTCGAAACCCGCGACCTTTGGCATTTGAGTCGAACGCTCTACCATTGAGCCACGGGCCTGTTGCTTTGTCGGTTGCGATCGGGAATATGATGATAGTGTGTGGCTCACCGATCTGCTTAAGGAACATTTATGTTCCGTTGTGCCCTGAACTCGTAGACTAGAGTCCTCACAGGCGGTCGCATAGCGACGTGAAGCATATGTTGATAATGTGGGAACCGACAGAGACAAGGAGACCGGAATGGCCATTTCTGGCTTATTAGCCGTCATCAGCCAGTCATACCCAATCCCAAGTGTGGAGCACCTGGGATTTCGAACCCGCGACCCTTTGGTTATTTTGAGTCGAAACGCTCTACCATTGAGCTACGGCTCGTTGCTTTTTCGGTTGCGATCGGCAATATGATGATAGTTTGTGGCTCACCGATCTGCTTTAGGATTATTTATGGTCCTTTGTGCCCTGGACCTAAGATGAGAACACTCACAGGCAGACGCAGAGTGACGTGTAGCAAATGTTTGTAATGTGGAACGGACAATAGCAAGGGGGACATGAATTGCCATTTCTGGCTTATTAGCCGTCATCAGCCAGTCATACCCAACCCAAGTGTACACCTGGGATTCGAACACGTTCTTTGGCATTTGAGTCGAACGTCTCTACCATTGAGCCACGGGACTCGTTGCTTTGTCGGTTGCGATCGGGAATATGATGATAGTGTGTGGCTCACCGATCTCGCTTAAGGAACATTTATGTTCCGTTGCGCCTCTGGAACTCAGACTAGAGTCCCTCTACAGGCAGTCGCATAGCGACGTGTAGCATATGTTCGTAATGTGGAACCGACAAAAGACAAAGAGACCGGAATGGCCATTTCTGGCTTATGAGCCGTCATCGCGCCAGTCATACCCAATCCAAAGTGTGGCACACCCGGATTCTGAACTCCGCGACCTTTGCATTTGAGTCGAACGTCTTCCATTGAGCCACGGGCCGTTGCTTTGTCAGTTGCGATCGGAATATGCATGATAGTGTGTGGCTCACCGATCTGCTTAAGGAACATTTATGTTCCGTTGTGCGCTGAACTCAGACTAGAGCCCTCACAGGCAGTCGCATAGCGACGTGAGCATATGTTGATAATGTGGAACCGACAAAGACAAGAGAGATCGGAATGGCCATTTCTGGGCTTATTGAAGCCGTCATCAGGCAGTCATACCTCAATCCCAAGTGTGGACACCTGGGATTCGAACGCGACCTTTGGCATTTGTGTCGAACGCTTTCTATCATTGAGCCACGGGCTCGGTTGCTTTAGCGGTTGCGATCGGGAATATGATGATAGTGTCTGGCTCACCGATCTGCTTTAAGGAACATTTTGTTCCGTTGTCGCCCTGAAACTCCGACTAGAGCCCTCACAGGCGGTCGCATAGCGACGTGTAGCATATGCTGATATGGAACCGACAAAGTACAAGGGAGATCGGAAAGGCCATTTCTGGCTTATAAGCCGTCATCAGCCAGTCATACCCCAATAGCAAAGTGATGAAACACCTGGGATCTTAGAACCCGCGACCTTTGGCATTTGAGTCGAACTGTTTCACCATTGAGCCACGGGCTCGTTGCTTTGTCGGTTGCGATCGGGAATTTGATGATAGTGTGTGGCTCACCGATCTGCTGCAGGAACATTTATGTTCCGTTGTGCCGCTGAATCTCAGACTAGAGTATCACAGGCAGTCGCATAGCGACGTAGCATATGTTGATAATGTAGCAATACGTAACCGAACGAAGCAATACCGA
>WEDG01003103.1:0-14659 GCA_017591395.1 Schistocephalus solidus
GTGTGTGGCTCACCGATCTGCTTAAGGAACATTTATGTTCCGTTGTGCTCTGGAACTCAGACTTGTGCCCTCAGAGGCGATCGCATATCGACGTTTAGCATATTTTGATAATGTGGAACTGACAATGACAAGGTAGACCGGAATGGCCCATTTCTGGCTTATAGTCCGTCAACAGCCTGTCATACACAATCCCAAGTGTGGCACACCTAGGATTCGAACCCGCGACCTTTGTTAATTGAGTCAACACTCTACCATTGAGCCACGGGCTCGAGGATTTGTCGGTTGCAATCGGTAATATGATGATAGTGTGTGGCTCACCTATCTGCTTAAGGAACATTTATGTTCTGTTGTGATCTGGAACTCAGACGTTGAGCCCTCACAGGTGGTCGCATATCGACGTTTAGCATATTTTGATAATGTGGAACCGACAAAGACAAGGAAAACTTGAATAGCCATTTCTGGCTTATTCGCTGTTATCAGCCAGTCATACCCAATCCCAAGTGTGGAACACCTGGGATTCGAACCCGCGACATTTGGTAATTGAGTAGGACGCTCTACCATTGAGCAACGGGCTTGTTGCCTTGTCCTTTTTGATCGGGAATTTTATGATAGTGTGTGGCTCACCTATCTGCTTAAGGAACTTTAATGGTCCGATGTGCCGGGAACTCAGACTAGAGCCCTCACAGGTGGTCGCATAGCGACGAGAAGCATCTGTTGATAATGTGGAACCAACAAACACAAGGGAGACCGGAATGGCCATTTCTGGCTTATTAGCCGTCATCAGCCAGTCAAACCCAATCCCAAGTGTGGCACACCTGGGTTTCGAACCCGCGACCTTTTGGTAATTGAGTCAAACGCTCTACCATTGAGCAACAGGCTCGTTGCTTTTGTCGGTTGCGATCGGGAATATGATGATAGTGTGTGTCTCACCGATCTGCTTAAGGAAACATTTATGTTCCCTACTGCCCTGGAACTCAGACTAGAGCCCTAACAGGCGGTCGCAAAGCGACGTGTAGCATATGTTGCAAATGTGGAACGACAAAGACAAGGGGAGACCAAGAATGGCCATTTCTGGCTTATAAGCCGTCATCAGCCAGTCATACCCAACCCAAGCGTGGCACATCTGGGATTTCGAACCCGCGACCGTTTGGTAACTGAGTCAAACGCTCTACCATTGAGCCACGGGCTCGTTGCTTTTGTCGGTTGCGATCGGGAATATGATGATAGTGTGTGGCTCACCGATCTGCTTAAGGAACATAATGTTCCGATGCAGCCCTGAAACTCAGACTAGAGCCCTCACGGGCGGTCGCATAGCGACGTGTAGCATATGTTGCAAATGTGGAACCACAAAGACAAAGGGAGACCGGAATGGCCATTTCTGGCTTATAAGCCGTCATCAGCCAGTCATACCCAATCCCAAGTGTGGAACACCTGGGGATTCGAACCCGCGACAATTTGGTAACTGAGTCAAACGCTCTCACCATTGAGCCACGGGCTCGTTGCTTTGTCGGTTGCGATCAGGGAATATGATGATAGTGTGTGGCTCACCGATCTGCTTAAAGGAACATTTATGTTCCGTTGTGCCCCTGGAACTCAGACTAGAGCCCTCACAGGTGGTCGCATAGCGACGTGTAGCATATGTTGCAAAATGTCGAACCGACAAAGACAAAGGGAGACCGGAATGGCCATTTTCTGGCTTATAAGCCGTCATCAGCCAGTCATACCCAATCCCAAGTGTGGAACACCTGGGATTCGAACCCGCGACCTTTGGTAACTGAGTCAAACGCTCTACCATTGAGCCACGGGCTCGTTGATTTTGTCGGTTGCGATCGGGAATATGATGATAGTGTGTGGCTCACCGACATGCTTAAGGAACATTTATGTTCCGTTGTGCCCTGGAACTCAGACTAGAGCCCCTCACAGGCGGTCGCATAGCGACGTGTAGCATATGTTGCAAATGTGGAACCGACAAAAGACAAGGGAGACCGGAATGGCCATTTCTGGCTTATTAGCCGTCATCAGCCAGTCATACCCAATCCCAAGTGTGGAACACCTGGGATTCGAACCCGCGACCTTTTGGTAACTGAGTCAAACGCTCTTCCATTGAGCCACGGGCTCGTTGTTTTGTCGGTTGCGATCGGGAATATGATGATAGTGTGTAGCTCACCGATCTGCTTTAGGAACATTTATGTTAAGTTGTGCCCTGGAACTCAAACTAGAGCACTCATTGGCGGTCGCATAGCAACGTGTAACATATGTTGTAAATGTGGAACCGGCAAAGACAAGGGAGACCCGCGTCCTTTAGTAATTGAGTCGAACGCTCTAGCATTGAGCCACGGGCTCGATGATTTGTTGTTGCGATAAGGAATATGATGATAATGTGTAGCTCACCGATCTGCTTTAAGGAACATTTATGTTCAAGTTGTGCCCTGGAACTCAAACTAGAGCCTCACAGGCGGTCGCATAGCGACGTGTAGCATATGTTGCAAATGTGGAACCGACAAAGACAAGGGAGACCGGAATGGCCATTTCTGGCTTATTAGCCGTCATCAGCCAGTCATACCCAATCCCAAAGTGTGGAACACCTGGGATTCGAACCCGTGACCTTTGGTAACTGAGTCGAACGCTCTACCATTGAGCCACGGGCTCGTTGTTTTGTCGGTTGCGATCGGGAATATGATGATAGTGTGCGGCTCACCGATCTGCTTAAGGAACATTTATGTTCCGTTGTGCCCTGGAACTCAGACTAGAGCCCTCACAGGCGGTCGCATAGCGACGTGTAGCATATGTTGCAAATGCGGAACCGACAAAGACAAGGGAGACCGGAATGGCCATTTCTGGCTTATTAGCCGTCATCAGCCAGTCATACCCAATCCCAAGTGTGGAACACCTGGGATTCGAACCCGCGACCTTTGGTAACTGAGTCAAACGCTCTACCATTTGAGCCACGGGCTCGTTGTTTTGTCGGTTGCGATCGGGAATATGATGATAGTGTGCGGCTCACCGATCTGCTTAAGGAACATTTATGTTCCGTTGTGCCCTTGAACTCAGACTAGAGCCCTCACAGGCGGTCGCATAGCGACGTGTAGCATATGTTGCAAATGTGGAACCGACAAAGACAAGGGAGACCGGAATGGCCATTTCTGGCTTATAAGCCGTCATCAGCCAGTCATACCCAATCCCAAGTGTGGAACACCTGGGATTCGAACCCGCGACCTTTGGTAACTGAGTCAAACGCTCTACCATTGAGCCACGGGCTCGTTGTTTTGTCGGTTGCGATCGGGAATATGATGATAGTGTGTAGCTCACCGATCTGCTTAAGGAACATTTATGTTCCGTTGTGCCCTGGAACTCAGACTAGAGCCCTCACAGGCGGTCGCATAGCGACGTGTAGCATATGTTGCAAATGTGGAACCGACAAAAGACAAGGGAGACCGGAATGGCCATTTCTGGCTTATTAGCCGTCATCAGCCAGTCATACCCAATCCCAAGTGTGGAACACCTGGGATTCGAACCCGCGACCTTTGGTAACTGAGTCAAACGCTCTACCATTGAGCCACGGGCTCGTTGCTTTGTCGGTTGCGATCGGGAATATGATGATAGTGTGTAGCTCACCGATCTGCTTAAGGAACATTTATGTTCCGTTGTGCCCTGGAACTCAGACTAGAGCCCTCACAGGCGGTCGCATAGCGACGTGTAGCATATGTTGCAAATGTGGAACCGACAAAGACAAGGGAGACCGGAATGGCCATTTCTGGCTTATTAGCCGTCATCAGCCAGTCATACCCAATCCCAAGTGTGGAACACCTGGGATTCGAACCCGCGACCTTTGGTAACTGAGTCAAACGCTCTACCATTGAGCCACGGGCTCGTTGTTTTGTCGGTTGCGATCGGGAATATGATGATAGTGTGTAGCTCACCGATCTGCTTAAGGAACATTTATGTTCCGTTGTGCCCTGGAACTCAGACTAGAGCCCTCACAGGCGGTCGCATAGCGACGTGTAGCATATGTTGCAAATGTGGAACCGACAAAGACAAGGGAGACCGGAATGGCCATTTCTGGCTTATTAGCCGTCATCAGCCAGTCATACCCAATCCCAAGTGTGGAACACCTGGGATTCGAACCCGCGACCTTTGGTAACTGAGTCAAACGCTCTACCATTGAGCCACGGGCTCGTTGTTTTGTCGGTTGCGATCGGGTATATGATGATAGTGTGTAGCTCACCGATCTGCTTAAGGAACATTTATGTTCCGTTGTGCCCTGGAACTCAGACTAGAGCCCTCACAGGCGGTCGCATAGCGACGTGTAGCATATGTTGCAAATGTGGAACCGACAAAGACAAGGGAGACCGGAATGGCCATTTCTGGCTTATTAGCCGTCATCAGCCAGTCATACCCAATCCCAAGTGTGGAACACCTGGGATTCGAACCCGCGACCTTTGGTAACTGAGTCAAACGCTCTACCATTGAGCCACGGGCTCGTTGCTTTTGTCGGTTGCGATCGGGAATATGATGATAGTGTGTAGCTCACCGATCTGCTTAAGGAACATTTATGTTCCGTTGTGCCCTGGAACTCAGACTAGAGCCCTCACAGGCGGTCGCATAGCGACGTGTAGCATATGTTGCAAATGTGGAACCGACAAAGACAAGGGAGACCGGAATGGCCATTTCTGGCTTATAAGCCGTCATCAGCCAGTCATACCCAATCCCAAGTGTGGAACACCTGGGATTCGAACCCGCGACCTTTGGTAACTGAGTCAAACGCTCTACCATTGAGCCACGGGCTCGTTGCTTTGTCGGTTGCGATCGGGAATATGATGATAGTGTGTAGCTCACCGATCTGCTTAAGGAACATTTATGTTCCGTTGTGCCCTGGAACTCAGACTAGAGCCCTCACAGGCGGTCGCATAGCGACGTGTAGCATATGTTGCAAATGTGGAACCGACAAAAGACAAGGGAGACCGGAATGGCCATTTCTGGCTTATTAGCCGTCATCAGCCAGTCATACCCAATCCCAAGTGTGGAAACACCTGGGATTCGAACCCGCGACCTTTGGTAACTGAGTCAAACGCTCTACCATTGAGCCACGGGCTCGTTGTTTTTCGTTTGCGATCGGGTATATGATGATAGTGTGTAGCTCACCGATCTGCTTAAGGAACATTTATGTTCCGTTGTGCCCTGGAACTCAGACTAGAGCCCTCACAGGCGGTCGCATAGCGACGTGTAGCATATGTTGCAAATGTGGAACCGACAAAGACAAGGGAGACCGGAATGGCCATTTCTGGCTTATTAGCCGTCATCAGCCAGTCATACCCAATCCCAAGTGTGGAACACCTGGGATTCGAACCCGCGACCTTTGGTAACTGAGTCAAACGCTCTACCATTGAGCCACGGGCTCGTTGTTTTGTCGGTTGCGATCGGGAATATGATGATAGTGTGTAGCTCACCGATCTGCTTAAGGAACATTTATGTTCCGTTGTGCCCTGGAACTCAGACTAGAGCCCTCACAGGCGGTCGCATAGCGACGTGTAGCATATGTTGCAAATGTGGAACCGACAAAGACAAGGGAGACCGGAATGGCCATTTCTGGCTTATTAGCCGTCATCAGCCAGTCATACCCAATCCCAAGTGTGGAACACCTGGGATTCGAACCCACGACCTTTGGTAACTGAGTCAAACGCTCTACCATTGAGCCACGGGCTCGTTGTTTTGTCGGTTGCGATCGGGAATATGATGATAGTGTGTAGCTCACCGATCTGCTTAAGGAACATTTATGTTCCGTTGTGCCCTGGAACTCAGACTAGAGCCCTCACAGGCGGTCGCATAGCGACGTGTAGCATATGTTGCAAATGTGGAACCGACAAAGACAAGGGAGACCGGAATGGCCATTTCTGGCTTATTAGCCGTCATCAGCCAGTCATACCCAATCCCAAGTGTGGAACACCTGGGATTCGAACCCGCGACCTTTGGTAACTGAGTCAAACGCTCTACCATTGAGCCACGGGCTCGTTGTTTTGTCGGTTGCGATCGGGAATATGATGATAGTGTGTAGCTCACCGATCTGCTTAAGGAACATTTATGTTCCGTTGTGCCCTGGAACTCAGACTAGAGCCCTCACAGGCGGTCGCATAGCGACGTGTAGCATATGTTGCAAATGTGGAACCGACAAAGACAAGGGAGACCGGAATGGCCATTTCTGGCTTATTAGCCGTCATCAGCCAGTCATACCCAATCCCAAGTGTGGAACACCTGGGATTCGAACCCACGACCTTTGGTAACTGAGTCAAACGCTCTACCATTGAGCCACGGGCTCGTTGTTTTGTCGGTTGCGATCGGGAATATGATGATAGTGTGTAGCTCACCGATCTGCTTAAGGAACATTTATGTTCCGTTGTGCCCTGGAACTCAGACTAGAGCCCTCACAGGCGGTCGCATAGCGACGTGTAGCATATGTTGCAAATGTGGAACCGACAAAGACAAGGGAGACCGGAATGGCCATTTCTGGCTTATTAGCCGTCATCAGCCAGTCATACCCAATCCCAAGTGTGGAACACCTGGGATTCGAACCCGCGACCTTTGGTAACTGAGTCAAACGCTCTACCATTGAGCCACGGGCTCGTTGCTTTGTCGGTTGCGATCGGGAATATGATGATAGTGTGCAGCTCACCGATCTGCTTAAGGAACATTTATGTTCCGTTGTGCCCTGGAACTCAGACTAGAGCCCTCACAGGCGGTCGCATAGCGACGTGTAGCATATGTTGCAAATGTGGAACCGACAAAGACAAGGGAGACCGGAATGGCCATTTCTGGCTTATTAGCCGTCATCAGCCAGTCATACCCAATCCCAAGTGTGGAACACCTGGGATTCGAACCCGCGACCTTTGGTAACTGAGTCAAACGCTCTACCATTGAGCCACGGGCTCGTTGTTTTGTCGGTTGCGATCGGGAATATGATGATAGTGTGTAGCTCACCGATCTGCTTAAGGAACATTTATGTTCCGTTGTGCCCTGGAACTCAGACTAGAGCCCTCACAGGCGGTCGCATAGCGACGTGTAGCATATGTTGCAAATGTGGAACCGACAAAGACAAGGGAGACCGGAATGGCCATTTCTGGCTTATTAGCCGTCATCAGCCAGTCATACCCAATCCCAAGTGTGGAACACCTGGGATTCGAACCCGCGACCTTTGGTAACTGAGTCAAACGCTCTACCATTGAGCCACGGGCTCGTTGCTTTGTCGGTTGCGATCGGGAATATGATGATAGTGTGCGGCTCACCGATCTGCTTAAGGAACATTTATGTTCCGTTGTGCCCTGGAACTCAGACTAGAGCCCTCACAGGCGGTCGCATAGCGACGTGTAGCATATGTTGCAAATGTGGAACCGACAAAGACAAGGGAGACCGGAATGGCCATTTCTGGCTTATTAGCCGTCATCAGCCAGTCATACCCAATCCCAAGTGTGGAACACCTGGGATTCGAACCCGCGACCTTTGGTAACTGAGTCAAACGCTCTACCATTGAGCCACGGGCTCGTTGTTTTGTCGGTTGCGATCGGGTATATGATGATAGTGTGCGGCTCACCGATCTGCTTAAGGAATATTTATGTTCCGTTGTGCCCTGGAACTCAGACTAGAGCCCTCACAGGCGGTCGCATAGCGACGTGTAGCATATGTTGCAAATGTGGAACCGACAAAGACAAGGGGAGACCGGAATGGCCATTTCTGGCTTATTAGCCGTCATCAGCCAGTCATACCCAATCCCAAGTGTGGAACACCTGGGATTCGAACCCGCGACCTTTGGTAACTGAGTCAAACGCTCTACCATTGAGCCACGGGCTCGTTGCTTTTGTCGGTTGCGATCGGGAATATGATGATAGTGTGTAGCTCACCGATCTGCTTAAGGAACATTTATGTTCCGTTGTGCCCTGGAACTCAGACTAGAGCCCTCACAGGCGGTCGCATAGCGACGTGTAGCATATGTTGCAAATGTGGAACCGACAAAGACAAGGGGAGACCGGAATGGCCATTTCTGGCTTATTAGCCGTCATCAGCCAGTCATACCCAATCCCAAGTGTGGAACACCTGGGATTCGAACCCGCGACCTTTGGTAACTGAGTCAAACGCTCTACCATTGAGCCACGGGCTCGTTGTTTTGTCGGTTGCGATCGGGAATATGATGATAGTGTGCGGCTCACCGATCTGCTTAAGGAACATTTATGTTCCGTTGTGCCCTGGAACTCAGACTAGAGCCCTCACAGGCGGTCGCATAGCGACGTGTAGCATATGTTGCAAATGTGGAACCGACAAAGACAAGGGAGACCGGAATGGCCATTTCTGGCTTATTAGCCGTCATCAGCCAGTCATACCCAATCCCAAGTGTGGAACACCTGGGATTTGAACCCGCGACCTTTGGTAACTGAGTCAAACGCACTACCATTGAGCCACGGGCTCGTTGCTTTGTCGGTTGTGATCGGCAATATGATGATAGTGTGCGGATCACCGATCTGCTTTAGGAACATTTATGTTCCGTTGTGCCCTGGAACTCAGACTAGAGCCCTCACAGGCGGTCGCATAGCGACGTGTAGCATATGTTGCAAATGTGGAACCGACAAAGACAAGGGAGACCGGAATGGCCATTTCTGGCTTATTAGCCGTCATCAGCCAGTCATACCCAATCCCAAGTGTGGAACACCTGGGATTCGAACCCGCGACCTTTGGTAACTGAGTCAAACGCTCTACCATTGAGCCACGGGCTCGTTGTTTTGTCGGTTGCGATCGGGAATATGATGATAGTGTGTAGCTCACCGATCTGCTTAAGGAACATTTATGTTCCGTTGTGCCCTGGAACTCAGACTAGAGCCCTCACAGGCGGTCGCATAGCGACGTGTAGCATATGTTGCAAATGTGGAACCGACAAAGACAAGGGAGACCGGAATGGCCATTTCTGGCTTATTAGCCGTCATCAGCCAGTCATACCCAATCCCAAGTGTGGAACACCTGGGATTCGAACCCGCGACCTTTGGTAACTGAGTCAAACGCTCTACCATTGAGCCACGGGCTCGTTGCTTTGTCGGTTGCGATCGGGAATATGATGATAGTGTGCGGCTCACCGATCTGCTTAAGGAACATTTATGTTCCGTTGTGCCCTGGAACTCAGACTAGAGCCCTCACAGGCGGTCGCATAGCGACGTGTAGCATATGTTGCAAATGTGGAACCGACAAAGACAAGGGAGACCGGAATGGCCATTTCTGGCTTATTAGCCGTCATCAGCCAGTCATACCCAATCCCAAGTGTGGAACACCTGGGATTTGAACCCGCGACCTTTGGTAACTGAGTCAAACGCACTACCATTGAGCCACGGGCTCGTTGCTTTGTCGGTTGTGATCGGCAATATGATGATAGTGTGCGGATCACCGACCTGCTTTAGGAACATTTATGTTCCGTTGTGCCCTGGAACTCAGACTAGAGCCCTCACAGGCGGTCGCATAGCGACGTGTAGCATATGTTGCAAATGTGGAACCGACAAAGACAAGGGAGACCGGAATGGCCATTTCTGGCTTATTAGCCGTCATCAGCCAGTCATACCCAATCCCAAGTGTGGAACACCTGGGATTCGAACCCGCGACCTTTGGTAACTGAGTCAAACGCTCTACCATTGAGCCACGGGCTCGTTGCTTTGTCGGTTGCGATCGGGAATATGATGATAGTGTGTAGCTCACCGATCTGCTTAAGGAACATTTATGTTCCGTTGTGCCCTGGAACTCAGACTAGAGCCCTCACAGGCGGTCGCATAGCGACGTGTAGCATATGTTGCAAATGTGGAACCGACAAAGACAAGGGAGACCGGAATGGCCATTTCTGGCTTATTAGCCGTCATCAGCCAGTCATACCCAATCCCAAGTGTGGAACACCTGGGATTCGAACCCGCGACCTTTGGTAACTGAGTCAAACGCTCTACCATTGAGCCACGGGCTCGTTGCTTTTGTCGGTTGCGATCGGGTATATGATGATAGTGTGTAGCTCACCGATCTGCTTAAGGAACATTTATGTTCCGTTGTGCCCTGGAACTCAGACTAGAGCCCCTCACAGGCGGTCGCATAGCGACGTGTAGCATATGTTGCAAATGTGGAACCGACAAAAGACAAGGGGAGACCGGAATGGCCATTTCTGGCTTATTAGCCGTCATCAGCCAGTCATACCCAATCCCAAGTGTGGAACACCTGGGATTCGAACCCGCGACCTTTGGTAACTGAGTCAAACGCTCTACCATTGAGCCACGGGCTCGTTGTTTTGTCGGTTGCGATCGGGAATATGATGATAGTGTGCGGCTCACCGATCTGCTTAAGGAACATTTATGTTCCGTTGTGCCCTGGAACTCAGACTAGAGCCCTCACAGGCGGTCGCATAGCGACGTGTAGCATATGTTGCAAATGTGGAACCGACAAAGACAAGGGAGACCGGAATGGCCATTTCTGGCTTATTAGCCGTCATCAGCCAGTCATACCCAATCCCAAGTGTGGAACACCTGGGATTCGAACCCGCGACCTTTGGTAACTGAGTCAAACGCTCTACCATTGAGCCACGGGCTCGTTGTTTTGTCGGTTGCGATCGGGAATATGATGATAGTGTGCGGCTCACCGATCTGCTTAAGGAACATTTATGTTCCGTTGTGCCCTGGAACTCAGACTAGAGCCCCTCACAGGCGGTCGCATAGCGACGTGTAGCATATGTTGCAAATGTGGAACCGACAAAGACAAGGGAGACCGGAATGGCCATTTCTGGCTTATTAGCCGTCATCAGCCAGTCATACCCAATCCCAAGTGTGGAACACCTGGGATTTGAACCCGCGACCTTTGGTAACTGAGTCAAACGCTCTACCATTGAGCCACGGGCTCGTTGCTTTGTCGGTTGCGATCGGGAATATGATGATAGTGTGCGGCTCACCGATCTGCTTAAGGAACATTTATGTTCCGTTGTGCCCTGGAACTCAGACTAGAGCCCTCACAGGCGGTCGCATAGCGACGTGTAGCATATGTTGCAAATGTGGAACCGACAAAGACAAGGGAGACCGGAATGGCCATTTCTGGCTTATTAGCCGTCATCAGCCAGTCATACCCAATCCCAAGTGTGGAACACCTGGGATTCGAACCCGCGACCTTTGGTAACTGAGTCAAACGCTCTACCATTGAGCCACGGGCTCGTTGTTTTGTCGGTTGCGATCGGGTATATGATGATAGTGTGTAGCTCACCGATCTGCTTAAGGAACATTTATGTTCCGTTGTGCCCTGGAACTCAGACTAGAGCCCTCACAGGCGGTCGCATAGCGACGTGTAGCATATGTTGCAAATGTGGAACCGACAAAGACAAGGGAGACCGGAATGGCCATTTCTGGCTTATTAGCCGTCATCAGCCAGTCATACCCAATCCCAAGTGTGAAACACCTGGGATTCGAACCCGCGACCTTTGGTAACTGAGTCAAACGCTCTACCATTGAGCCACGGGCTCGTTGCTTTTGTCGGTTGCGATCGGGAATATGATGATAGTGTGCAGCTCACCGATCTGCTTAAGGAACATTTATGTTCCGTTGTGCCCTGGAACTCAGACTAGAGCCCTCACAGGCGGTCGCATAGCGACGTGTAGCATATGTTGCAAATGTGGAACCGACAAAGACAAGGAGACCGGAATGGCCATTTCTGGCTTATTAGCCGTCATCAGCCAGTCATACCCAATCCCAAGTGTGGAACACCTGGGATTCGAACCCGCGACCTTTGGTAACTGAGTCAAACGCTCTACCATTGAGCCACGGGCTCGTTGTTTTGTCGGTTGCGATCGGGAATATGATGATAGTGTGCGGCTCACCGATCTGCTTAAGGAACATTTATGTTCCGTTGTGCCCTGGAACTCAGACTAGAGCCCTCACAGGCGGTCGCATAGCGACGTGTAGCATATGTTGCAAATGTGGAACCGACAAAGACAAGGGAGACCGGAATGGCCATTTCTGGCTTATTAGCCGTCATCAGCCAGTCATACCCAATCCCAAGTGTGGAACACCTGGGATTCGAACCCGCGACCTTTGGTAACTGAGTCAAACGCTCTACCATTGAGCCACGGGCTCGTTGCTTTGTCGGTTGCGATCGGGAATATGATGATAATGTGCGGCTCACCGATCTGCTTAAGGAACATTTATGTTCCGTTGTGCCCTGGAACTCAGACTAGAGCCCTCACAGGCGGTCGCATAGCGACGTGTAGCATATGTTGCAAATGTGGAACCGACAAAGACAAGGGAGACCGGAATGGCCATTTCTGGCTTATTAGCCGTCATCAGCCAGTCATACCCAATCCCAAGTGTGGAAACACCTGGGATTCCGAACCCGCGACCTTTGGTAACTGAGTCAAACGCTCTACCATTGAGCCACGGGCTCGTTGTTTTGTCAGTTGCGATCGGGAATATGATGATAGGGTGTAGCTCACCGATCTGCTTAAGGAACATTTATGTTCCGTTGTGCCCTGGAACTCAGACTAGAGCCCTCACAGGCGGTCGCATAGCGACGTGTAGCATATGTTGCAAATGTGGAACCGACAAAGACAAGGGGAGACCGGAATGGCCATTTCTGGCTTATTAGCCGTCATCAGCCAGTCATACCCAATCCCAAGTGTGGAACACCTGGGATTCGAACCCGCGACCTTTGGTAACTGAGTCAAACGCTCTACCATTGAGCCACGGGCTCGTTGTTTTGTCGGTTGCGATCGGGTATATGATGATAGTGTGTAGCTCACCGATCTGCTTAAGGAACATTTATGTTCCGTTGTGCCCTGGAACTCAGACTAGAGCCCTCACAGGCGGTCGCATAGCGACGTGTAGCATATGTTGCAAATGTGGAACCGACAAAGACAAGGGAGACCGGAATGGCCATTTCTGGCTTATTAGCCGTCATCAGCCAGTCATACCCAATCCCAAGTGTGGAACACCTGGGATTTGAACCCGCGACCTTTGGTAACTGAGTCAAACGCACTACCATTGAGCCACGGGCTCGTTGCTTTGTCGGTTGTGATCGGCAATATGATGATAGTGTGCGGATCACCGACCTGCTTTAGGAACATTTATGTTCCGTTGTGCCCTGGAACTCAGACTAGAGCCCTCACAGGCGGTCGCATAGCGACGTGTAGCATATGTTGCAAATGTGGAACCGACAAAGACAAGGGAGACCGGAATGGCCATTTCTGGCTTATTAGCCGTCATCAGCCAGTCATACCCAATCCCAAGTGTGGAACACCTGGGATTCGAACCCGCGACCTTTGGTAACTGAGTCAAACGCTCTACCATTGAGCCACGGGCTCGTTGTTTTGTCGGTTGCGATCGGGTATATGATGATAGTGTGTAGCTCACCGATCTGCTTAAGGAACATTTATGTTCCGTTGTGCCCTGGAACTCAGACTAGAGCCCTCACAGGCGGTCGCATAGCGACGTGTAGCATATGTTGCAAATGTGGAACCGACAAAGACAAGGGAGACCGGAATGGCCATTTCTGGCTTATTAGCCGTCATCAGCCAGTCATACCCAATCCCAAGTGTGGAACACCTGGGATTCGAACCCGCGACCTTTGGTAACTGAGTCAAACGCTCTACCATTGAGCCACGGGCTCGTTGTTTTGTCGGTTGCGATCGGCTATATGATGCTAGTGTGTAGCTCACCGATCTGCTTAAGGAACATTTATGTTCCGTTGTGCCCTGGAACTCAGACTACAGCCCTCACAGGTAGTCGCATAGCGACCTGTATCATATGTTGCAAATAAGGAACCGAAAAAGACAAGCGAGTTCAGAATGGCCATTTCTGGCTTATAGCCGTCATCAGCCAGTCATACCCAATCCCAAGTGTGGAACACCTGGGATTCGAACCCGCGACCTTTGGTAACTGGAGTCCAAACGCTCTACCATTGAGCCACGGGCTCGTTGTTTTGTCGGTTTGCGATCGGGTATATGATGATAGTGTGCAGCTCACCGATCTGCTTAAGGAACATTTATGTTCCGTTGTGCCCTGGAACTCAGACTAGAGCCCTCACAGGCGGTCGCATAGCGACGTGTAGCATATGTTGCAAATGTGGAACCGACAAAGACAAAGGGAGACCGGAATGGCCATTTCTGGCTTATTAGCCGTCATCAGCCAGTCATACCCAAATCCCAAAGTGTGGAACACCTGGGATTTCGAACCCACGACCTTTGGTAACTGAGTCAAACGCTCTACCATTGAGCCACGGGCTCGTTGCTTTTGTCGGTTGCGATCGGGAATATGATGATAGTGTGTAGCTCACCGATCTGCTTAAAGAACATGTTATGTTCCGTTGTGCCCTGGAACTCAGACTAGAGCCCCTCACAGGCGGTCGCATAGCGACGTGTAGCATATGTTGCAAATGTGGAAACCGACAAAAGACAAAGGGAGACCGGAATGGCCATTTCTGGCTTATTAGCCGTCATCAGCCAGTCATACCCGAAATCCCAAGTTTGGAACACCTGGGATTCGAACCCGCGACCTTTGGTAACTGAGTCAAACGCTCTACCATTGAGCCACGGGCTCGTTGTTGTCGGTTGCGATCGGGTATATGATGATAGTGTGTAGCTCACCGATCTGCTTAAGGAACAAGTAGCAATGCGTAACTTGCA
>WEDG01003104.1:0-20719 GCA_017591395.1 Schistocephalus solidus
GAATGCCACTGCGTCATCCAATGCTTTATCTTAGATTTACTAACATTTTGCAACCGAGCTCGCCTGTACCTCCCAAATTTTAAATTGCGTCTTCAAGTAATTTTGTTTGCTAAACCCCGTGTCCACTATAGACCTCTTAGATTTTTGCTCAGTAATACATACAAAACCACTCCAACTCCTCTAATATTCGACTCATTTGAAACTTCTACCCATTTTATGAAGTGGCTGTCTGACAAGCCAAGCAAAACTCTATCTTCCGTCCTTAACTCTGTCTTAAAACCAATCGTTTGCCTATTTATTTTCTCATTGCGTTTTGAAATCAGAGCACTATGTTTCCAATTTGGGCAGACCTCTTAAGCATTCGGTGTACGCTACCCTCATATGAACAACACTGGAAAGGCTGCTTTTTCATCTCCAAGTAATGCTCTGTTACAGCTTAATTAGACAACATCAAATGGTTTTTTTATCAGCATTGATCATTGCCCATTAATTTGCAATGCATTTGATATTATACAAATGAAAGGTAGACCTGTGAAAGATAAGGTATATCAACTTGGAGCAATTGCTTTCGAGATGACGGGCGAAAGAATGTGTAAAAGCAAATCTTGGACCCATCTTATAGTTCACTCTCTTTAATTTTCTTAAAATGACTTGACTTTTTACCGCCCACATCGAATAGATATGTTTGCAAATGCTTGCTATTTTTTGTTCGAGCGGCCAGAAAGAAATATCATGTGATTAAACTGCTTCTTTCTTCTATGAAAATGTATAATATTCTTTACTATTCGATGGGAGCAGCTGCAATACAAGTGATTCAGCTTCCTGGCTTGGTTTGATTAGACGGTCTAGGTGTCTGCTTCGTAAAGAAATGTTATCAAGATGAGGCCCTTGTGTATCATTAGCTCCTTATTGTGTAAACTGCTATGGTGATTCCACATGGAGGCTTGCAGCCGGCCGAAGTCCCTACTCTGGAGATTCATTATTAATTTTCATGTGGCGTGAGATTCTGCTTCCTGGGTACACAAAGTTGTCCACAATCTAGAGTTGGGTGCCGTTGACACTGATTCAAGGATTGTTGTACGCAGGGTTGGGTGAAAGTTGGTGCCTGACCACTTTATTGTTCGTTTTGATGGTCAGGCTAAAGTTAGCGCAGCCGGTGGGAAATATTTCCACGTTCTTTTGCAGGCCCTCGTCCTTTGCGGTGTTAAGTGCGTGGTCATCCGCGAAGAGTAAGTCTTGGACTACAGTAAGAGCCTACATGTGTTGGCTTTAGAGAAAATTAATGTCACATCCATAAGATATGTGTATCTCGGGATGCTTATCATGGTAGGCGTCCGTTAGCATGACAGAGAACGTGAGATCGAAGAGAGTAAGTGCGGGTGCGGAGCCCAGCTTCACTCCCTTGGTCAGTCGGAATGTTTTGGAGACTGCCTCATAGCCAGTGACGTGCGCCATCGTCCATTCGTGGAGTTGACGCCCTTTGTGCGTTAATCATGCATAGCAGCCTAATTTCTGCATTATTTTCCACAGTCCATCGCGATTCAGCATAGCACAGGCTTTCGTCGGATCTAAAAAGCTAGTGTGGAGATATTTTCTCATCTCCTGGGAAGCGATCGAACCCGATAGTAGAGGCAACTACTGCGGGTAGCGCTGCCAATATTCTCACTCGTCAACTGCTTCTCGGGGGCCGAATCGCAGGCACCAACTTCCTAATAAATTCTGGTACCGAGGTGAGCGTGATCCCATAACTGTCGGTTGACCATAAACAACGCAGCTTCTTGTGTCTCACAGTTGCCAACAATTCCAGCGTTCATAATTTTGGTCAGCCCTCGATCAAACACGACTAAGGCCTACGACAGATTTTTCAAGTGGTTTTCATGGTCACCAACGTCTCCATTTCCTTCATTGGGGCAGATTTACTATCTCACGTCGACCTGCTAGTCGATTTGAAGAATAGCCGACTCGTTGACAGCCTGACGAATCTTCGTGCACATTGCCAGTCTGAAGGGAATCTCTGTCTCAACACTCTATCTGTTATGTCCATTCCTGACAGTCCTAACGATTCAATCATCAAGCTGTTCCTCGCCTGATCAAACCCTTTTTTTTTGAGAAGTGGGTATCAAATGCACGCTCACTCACCACAATTCATCAAGCAACCTCTCACATCGTGCTGACCTCCTCTTCTTGCCACCCAATTTTTAAAGGCTGTCAAGGCAGAGTCCGAACATATGCTTGAGCTCGGCATCGTGCGACAGTTCAACAGTTCTCGAAATTATTCCTCCATCTTTTTCCCAGGAAGATGACTGGCGCTGGGCGACCATGTAGTGATTACAGGGTGTTGAACTTAGTGACGATATCCGATCCATACCCAGTCCCACATATCCAACACTTGACTACCTCGCTTTGTGTTAAACTCGCATTCTTTAAGATCGATCTTGCTTGTGGTTACCAAAAAATTTAAATCGGTGCCAGAAATGGGGTGAAACTGCAGTTCCCATTCCGTTTGGGCTATACAAATTCTGTTGAATTTTCTTTGATCTGAGGAATGTCAATCAAACATTCCAGTAGTTTATTTATCAAATTGTACGGGGCCCGAACATTCTATGCTTACACTGATGTGTTACTGGTTGCTAGTTCGGACAAATCTGAGGATGATTCGCGTCTTTGAAAACTGTTCCAATGACTCGAATCCTACGGGTTGTTAATAAATGCTGCTAACCCCAAATTAGGAGTTCCCAACCTGATCCCCATTGCTCATGAAATGGACTCAAATGGGATAAAACCCATCCCTGAAAACGTTTCTGACTTTAAAAGCTCTCCATTCTCTACCACAATCATTCAGTTACGCTGCTTCTTGCCTATGGTGATGTGCTAACACGGTTTTCTCGCAAAAGGTGCTACCATGCTGTAGCCATTCAAAAGCCACTTTGTTCACTCATATAAGACGTTAGCAATGACTAAGGAGGCCTGCAGATCCTTTAGTGGTGTCAAGCCTACTCTTACGAAGACCAGCTCCTTGCCCATTCCCAATTATATGCTCACCTAACTCTCATAACAAATGCTTACAATACTCCCATCGGTGCATCCCTCCAGCAAACTGTTGGCGATCGTAAAAAGTCTTTGGTTTAATTTTAGAAAATTTTAGCCCAGCACGGACTTGCCACAATGTGTTCAGTCAAGAAATTCTTGCCATCTACCTAGCCACCTGGCATTTGCGATACTTTCCTGAGTTTCATGAATTCATCGTGCTTACAGATCAAAAGCCCGTATTTTTGCTCAAAGGGTCACTCCTAATCGATACTCAGCTCGCAAGCTTCGCCAAGTAGACTTGATCCCACATTTTTCCTATGACGTCCAACATCTATACGGTAAGGAAAACGTGGTTGCTGACGCACTATCAGGAAGGGAGCTGAACGCCATCGCAATGCACCCCATCGAACTTTCACTCATGACTGAATCTCCAAGATTGGATGACGAACTTCCTCGATTTTCCGGTGACAATAGCTTCTTACCTCTTCAAGACCTCCAACCTCCCACTGCAATCGGAACCATTATTTGTCGCCATTTACCCGAATATGAACCTCCTTTTGTCCACGCAAATTTCGCCAACAGGTCTTGAATGTCCTTCATGGTCTAGCCAACATTGGAGTTCGGTTGACAGTGAAACTGTTGACCAACCGATTTGTTTTGCCCAACATCAACTGGGATATACAGTGTTGGACCCGCTCTTGTCTCCCATGTTATGGGTCAAAAACTCCTTGAGATACCGCTTCCCAGGCAAGCAACTGTGCCACTGATTACGTCCATTTCCGTCACATCTACGTTGATTTTGTTGATCTTCTTCCAACTTGTAAGTGTCCTATCTATTTAACTACCTTGTGTGGATCGTTATACTCGGTGGCCGTTTGCTCCGCCTTTTCAAAACATCAGTGGTGATACCATAGCGAAGGCTTTCCTGACCCCATGGATAACCAATTTTGCTTTCCCTGCGACTGTCACAACCGATCAAGGATCACAATTAAAGTCCAAGTAATTACGCGAGTTAACTTCTCTTCTTGGTATTTAATAGATTCGAGCGACGGCATACCACCCCAAGCAAGGCATTGCAGCCGATCTTTTATTCGGAAATTCTCTACGACTGCCAGATGTGTTAGTCCCTTCATCAAATAACTTATCGTCTTTTGATGGTGGCAGTTACAGAGACCGACTACGCGGTGCTATGTGCAAACTCCATGCAACGCTCCCTCGGGCATCACCGGTGAATCTTTAATTCCTCCCGCCTTTGACAGCTGTGAATTAATCCTTTCGGCACTGATCGCAACGAACCAGATTACGTTGAGGACGCTGAACTGACTTAACCCCAATAGAGCCCGCAGCCGAAGACAGTGACGCCACCACCAACACCTAATGATGAAATCCCACCTTCGAGTTAAAGCACAAAATCTGGCTGTAATTTGCACTGGCCCAACAGATTTGTGGCTGGCCAACATATCAACGTTTGGTGTCAGGGGGATTATAGTAGCCAAGCCAGTGCCACTTTCTCAGGCTCCATTTCCACAGTCAAATGTGGCCAAAATTGTCTGCTAGTCTGCAAGTTCTCCGCCAACACACAGCCATTCCATCATCATTACCACATCCTTTGCAAATGAAACTGAGGAAAAACCTCCTCAAACAAGAATGTTTTTATCGTTGAAGTCTCTAACGTTCCTGTAATTGGTTGGCAAGTTTAGATAGTGTTTTTCCGACAGACACATTCGTAATCCATTTTCAGAGATGATAGTGGAGGTGGCAGTGGAGGTGACAGTCGGTAAGTGAAATTTGGATATGGGTTAAGGAAGGACAAAATTCAAACTGCGTAAAACTGGTGTTCATCGGAATGCATGACAGTAAGCTGAATATTAAGACTGCCTTTAATGAAAGGAAAGAATAGTGTAGCGCTGTCAACGAGCAGGAGTACCGAACAGTGGCAAGAGCACAAGCGACAACGTTATAACTATAAACGCAGGAGAATGAACCTAGAAGGAGCTATATGCAAACATACTGCAAAACTCTTTGAATCGCACTGAGATTCTATATGCCTACATGCAGAGTAACAAGAGCAATCACAACCCGATTCCAGCCTTGAGGAACCGAGAGTGAAAATGGAGATGGAGAAAAATATATAAGCACGATGTACAATGGGTTAAACAGAGTTAGAGAAGGTGTCATTAGGTTAGCCAAGCCGGCGTTCACGGAATAACCTCCGATTTTGGCGTTTAGACTATGAAATTGCCGCGCATATCCAATTACTGATGGGGTGTTATAAAAGGCATCTAATCCACTTGAAAGCTAAACATAAATGGCTATAAACCGCAATTTCTCAGACAGGGATAAACTGAACATTTTTCTTTTCAGCCAATAAAATATAAATTGGGAAAGTGAAACCAAATTTCGGAGGCGTTAAGAATAAGGTAATGCAGGAATATCAGTTGAGGACTTCATAAAAAGTTTTATTGACAGCATGGTGAAATGAACTAGCTTAGGCATTCAGAAATGAGTGAGCAGTTATCCCCCATAATGATCTTTGCCCGCCAGAAATCCTCCCCTATTACATGGAGGTTTTGGGTGATAATGAGATTTTCAAGGAAATGGTTGATAACGAATAGGAAATTCAACTTATTGCGCTCGATCTAGCATAAATTCAAGGAAAGCATACCGATGATGATTTAAAACACAAACATTTACTTTTTCTCGCGCATTAACAAATGTATTTACCAAAATGATCAATTCAATTCATGATCGATGTATTCTACAGAGAGCTTTAGAATTTTCTGGATAGTTTCAAGTCGACATGGATTTTTCTGGTGAAAATGCAATAAATTGTGTATCTACCCACTGATTGGGTTCGGCCAATCTGATCAAGTCAATCAAGTGTTTTACGAACACTGGATACAATAGGCAATTAAATAAAAGCATTTTTGTGGCAGAACGATTGTTGTTCGCTTCCTAGCATATTCAGATAGAAATACATACATTGTCTTTGTTACACTAAAGAGCGAAAATAAAATGCAGAATCTTACATAGTTTATATTCAGGGAAACTGCAACAAGTTCTTATAGCATTTCATTTTTATTCATGTTACTTTAAGTCTCTATTGAGGGAAGTAGGCTTTCGCCCTTGAGCTCCCTATTCACATTCAAAAATATCAATAGAATAAACGATTACAGTAATAAATCTGACAAATTAAAATGTAAGGCGTGGGTCAGGCTCAAGCTACCGCTACTGACACAAACGTTACTCAGCAAATGGGTATCTAGTTAACATTTTAATATGTCAAAAGTTTCTGAAAGTACCACCTCATCAGGGAGTCCATTCCATGCTCCAACGACCCTTTGTGAATAGGCATTCCGACGGACGTCCATGTGGGCAAACTTCATCTGCTGTTTAAAGGGATGACCCCGCAGATTTTCCGTCCCAGCCAATTCGAAGAAGTCAGCAAATTCTAGAGCATACTTGCGGCCTCTGACGATCCGGTAGGTTTGGATGAGGTCACCGCGTAGTTACCTGTAATTGAGAGGAAACTCATCAAGTTCAGCCACCCTCGCTTCGTAATACAGATGACTAAGCTTCTTGACTATCTTCGTAGCCTTCACCTGAACTCGTTCCAGCTGTAGATAATCCTTCTTAAACCACGGACGACAGACCTGGAGGGAGCAAGTCCACGTCTGAGAGCAAAATAAGACCTTTGTCGCGCATTAAACTGACTTTAAACACTGTGTAGATGGTTTGATTGATGAGTTTATTAGAACACCGAGGTCCTTCGGTTCCTCAACAATCGAAAGGGGCTGCCCATTGAGCAGGTATTCGTAGGAATCATCCTTTTCACTGGTCCTTCTGATACGGAGTCTTAGGAACAACTACTTCCCAATGTTAAAATTTAAGAGCCAACGAGCAGAACAGCTGCTAAGATGGCTGAGACTCTCTTGAAGTGCGTGCCTATCGGCATCAGATCTGATGACATTCCAAAATTTAACATCGTCTGCAAACATGACGGCTCTGCAACCCAAGTCTTCTACACAGTCTTTGATTCACTTTTAGAAGAGTAACGGCCCTAAGACGGAGCCTTGGGGGACACCACTTAGAACTGGAGTAGGTGTTGACTTCGAGGTATCGATGCACACAGTTTGCAATCTTCCTGTAAAAAAATCTGCGATGCAGGTCAGTAGCATTCTTCGTATGCCAATTTCTGATAATTTATAGATAAGACGTTTGTGTGGCACACTGTCAACCACCTTCTTGCAATCAGGGTAGATGACGTCAAACCTACCATTTTCATCCAATGCGCGCGTGCACTGCTCTGTGGAGAGCAATAAACTAGAAAGACAGGAGTGGTTCTTTTTGAAGCCATGCTGGGAGCTCTGAGAGTAATGGGCATTCCTCAAGAAAATTCACGGTCACCTTCTTAATTATTGATTTCATTATTTTACAGCAAATGGAGGTAAGGTTGACAGGCCGATAATTGTTGACATTAGATCGATACCCGCTCTTGTAGATGGAGTATATATGTGCTGCCTTGCATTCGGATGGCAGTTTTCCTGATTAAAAGGATGAATGTGATATATGCGCTAGTGGTTTGGAGAGTTTGCCGGCCAGTTCTTTCAAGAAATTTGGCGGTAAATCGTCCGGACCAGATGAGTTCGCTTCTTTCAGATATTGTAGTTCTCGTTCCGTGAGAGGTTTTGGGAAGAGTGAATATTCAAACACTGGACCGGCGTCTATAACAGCAATGATGACGTGGTCAAGCTGAAGTTCAGGTTCTCTAGTGAATACGGAGGCAAAGAACCGACCCAAGTGCTCAGCTTTCTCGCAATTTTCAACGACTTCAACACCATTCCCATCCATTAGTACTGCAATTGGGTCCTTGTTTTTAAATTCACTATTGATATAATGGAATAACATTTTAGGCTTATTTTCCGCCTGCTGGATGATTTTTGATTCATAGTTCTCCCTTGCCTGATGGAATATTTTTTGACAGAACTTCGTTGGTGACGAATTTCCTCGAGATGTTCTGCTGACCCTGTTTCCATAAATACCTTCCGTTTTTTATTTTTCTTATTTCACTGAGTGTTGAGTTCTTGTGAAAACCAGGCAGGGCGACGTTTCTTCTTTTGCACCTTCACTGGACACAAGTGTTCAATTAGATCGAGTGAAAACGTCTTAAACGATCGCCAGTCCTCCTTTGGATTCCTTTTGAGCGAACAATCCCATTTTAACCGACATCCGTTATTTCTTCGTCGCGTTAACATCAGTCTTTCATATATTTCTCTCGACTACCGTTCTCTTCTGGCGCTGAGAATAAAGGGAGGAATCCCACAGCAGCGTACTATGGTCACGCTTACTGAGGGGTGCAATAGGATACACTTCACCAATTTAAGAGAAGTCCTTTGTAAATATTCGGTCCAGGCAATTGGCTCTCTGGTTCTCTCTACTTCTAGTTTGTAAGTTAACCTTTGTACCAGAGTTTGGTCCAGAGTGAGATCCATTCGCTTGATGCCGAAGGGAGTTGTTGAACTGTCAAATTTCAGTTTTACTCAGTCTACGGAAGTGTATGGAAATCTCCAGCAATAAGCACCTCCTGGTGACTTGCTTCTTCCTTGACCGAATGAAGGAGTGACACAGTAGCTGCACTTCGATATTTTGGTGATCTGTAGATCATCAAGAATTGTAGGTTTTGTGAACAAACCTTTTAATCTTCATCCAGAGGAATTTACATTCAATGAAAAATGCGTGCGCTCGTTCGACTGCCGAAATTCCTGTCCTAACCTATACGACCACTCCACCTCCCTGTCTGTTTTCTCGGTCTCTTCGAAAGAGCTGGTATACATCTATCGAAACCTGGCTATTCGCGATTTTGGCTTTGAACCAAGTTTCCGTAATGGCAACGACATCGGGGGATCGGTCTGAGACTAGTGCATCGAGTTCGTCTATTTTCGAAAGGAGACCCTGACCATTGGTATACGAACATCCAATGCCAACCGATCCGGATTGGTTGCCTAAGCAAAGTATGGTGCACTTATCGACGTTGAACCGCAAACGCCAATGATTTAACCACTCCTCCTACCGAGTTAAGTTGATCTGTAGTTTATCTTTTAGAATTTATATTTTGTTAGTGCCGGAAAGACACTGTCGATTTAAACATTAGTATCGAAATAAAATTATGACAATATGTGCAGATAAAATGTACAAATATTTAATAATGTCCTGTTAGGGCAATAGCTATGGATGTTTTGAAATAAATTGTGAACTAGAAAATAGGCAGTGTATAACAAATCCTACCTTGAAAATTGAGGCAGAGTTCAAAAGGCCTCCAGTTTCGAATAGAGGGGTGGATAAAAAATCTCAATAAAAGAAGGTAAGTGGAAAGACTAGGCTTAAACTGTAGCAACATTTCAGAATGAAATAACGAAAGGTCAATATGGCTCGTTCTCGATCACTGAGGCGCATTAAATAAATCTCACGAAAAGGCATCAGTGAAATTGAGGCCTCAGAATCTCAGGATCCAGAATTTAACTCTGATGATGGTAAGTATCCAAAGAAACAGCAACGTTTTGTACTGGACCACTGAATGTGTACGTCCGAATGACTTTAACGTTTAAATGACTGGTGTTATCAGTAGACATCATGGTCCCTGGCGGACTCGTGGTAGAGGTAATTAGTTCCAAAAAGACGTCATCTACACTGATTACATGAAGGCATTTAACAGTGTCCCACACAAACGTCTAATCTATAAATTATCTGAAATAAGAATAAGAGGAATGCTGCTGACATGGATTGCAGATATTCTTACAGCAAGATTTCAAACTGTGTGCATCGATTCCTCGAAGTCAACACCTACTCCAGTTCTAAGTGGTGTCCCCCAAGGCTCCGTCTTAGGGCCGTTACTCTTCTAAAAGTAAATCAAAGACTGTGTAGAAGACTTGGGTTGCAGAGCCGTCATGTTTGCAGACGATGTTAAATTTTGGAATGTCATCAGATCTGATGCCAATAGGCACGCACTTCAAGAGAGTCTCAGCCATCTTAGCAGCTGTTCTGCTCGTTGGCTCTTACATTTTAACGTTAGGAAGTAGTTGTTCCTAAGACTCCGTATCAGAAGGACCAGTGAAGAGGATGATTCCTACGAATACCTTCTCAATGGGCAGCCCCTTTCGATTGTTGAGGAACCGAAGGACCTCGGTGTTCTAATAAACTCATCAATCAAACCATCTTCACGGTGAGTAAAGGCAGCTAAACGCGCAACACAAGTTTTATTTGTGCTCAGACGTGGATTTGTGCAGATTGATAAGGATATATTCCGAAAAATTTACGGATCATTTGTTCGATCTCCCTTGGAATATGTCGTCCAGGCCTGGCATCCGTGATTTAAGAAGGATTGTCTACAGCTCGAACGAGTACAGGCGAGTGCTACGAAGATGGTTAAGAAACTTAGTCATCTACCTTACGAAACCAAACCAAACGTTTACGACTCACCGCCCCCAACAAAATTGCACATCAACAACCGACAACCCAGCCACCCGGATCCCAACTGATCCACCATCCACCCTCCCCCTGCAGCACCGGGAGCCGCATCTGTTCCAACTCCCCTTCCCCTAGCTCGCAATCTAACAGGACTCATCTTTTCACAAGCCAATGGTCTGTCGGCCCTGTCATGCCAGCCTGTCTAGTGCGACATTCTAACGCTCATTTGCATTTATTTCGTCGCTTGGACAGGTATATGTATATGTATATTTTGAAGGGTTACAGGCATTGCCCTTGATGACCCTATTAATGTTAGGTTATCATTGCATGTGTACAGTCAATATAAAATGTTGTACATTTTAAAATGTTTGAGTCAAAGCATAACATAACTTCAAATGCGTTTTTCACAGCCATAAGCGAAACATTGTGGAAGAAAAAGGTAGAGCCCGAAAGATTTTAAAAAGGCTGGTTTTTAAGAAATCAGGCTGTGACAGTCGTCTTTTGTCAAATACAATGCAATCAAGCCTTCTTTTAAAAATCAATAATGCTTTCAGAGGTAACCATCTCACTTGGTAACGAGTTCCAAGGTCGAACCACTCGTTGGCTGAAAGAAAACTTTCTGAGGTTCAATCGCGTGCGTTCGCTATTAACCTTTGTAAGGATGACCACGCAGATGAGTTGTGCAGGCAAAGTCGAAGAAATCCTCCGATCTCAGGGTGGGAATCATGGCCCCGGATAATCCGGAATGTCCAGAGCAGGCTACACCGTAAGTGCCTGTAGGAAAGAGGAAATAAGTCAAGCTTTTTCAATCTTTCTTTGGTACGGTAAAGTCTTAAGACCGTCAACCATCTTCGTTGCTCTCCGTTGCACCTGTTCGAGGAGGTCAACATCTTTCTTCATCCACGGTATCCAAGCTGGTACTCCGTAATCTAAAATGTGGTCTCACAAAGGCGCCATAGACTTTTTCCGAATAGATCAGGGGGAATATTTTAAACGCACGTCTGATCCAATGTAGTGTACATGTTGCCTTCTGGACTGCTTTCTTTACAGTGTTCTGAGGGCATCAAATTCACAGTTGTCCACATGCCCAGATCTTTGTATGTTTCGACCTCTTTTAATGCAGTGCCATTTATAAAGTACTGGTGTCTCAGAGATACTTTTTCGACCGGCGCTTAGATGTAGGATCACGCACTTGGATACATTGAACTTAAGAAGCCACTTAGCCGACCAGGCACTTAGTTTTGTCGATATTCGATTGTAACCCTTTTTGCGTCATCAGCGCAGCTGACTTCAGTCCATATTTTAATGTCATCTGCAAACATGACAGCTTCACAATCTAGGTCGTTGAGACAGTCATTCACGTAGATTAGGAAGAGTAGGGGGCCCAAAACAGAACCCCTGTGGAACACCACTTTCTACTTTTTACCCATTCTGAGCTAGAGTTTCCAACAACAACTCTCTGTACTCTGGAAAGACAAGAAACTCTTGATCCAATTGAAAAGTTTTCCTTGAATTCCTACGTTCCAAATCTTCTGCAAAAGAAGCCCGTGTGGTACACTATCAAAGGCTTTTTTGAAGTCAAAAAATACAACATCTACTGCATGACCCTTATCTGTGGCCTTTGTCCATTTCTCGTGCGACTGAAGGGCACTCGTGAGACAGGAACGTCCTGGACGGAAGCCGTGTTGGGCATCGCATAGGATTTGGTTGTTTTTTCCAGATAGCGTATTAAATGCCTCTTGATAATACGCTCCATTATTTTTGCACGCTATGCAAGTTAAACTGACAGGGCGGTAATTTTCTACAGTCGAGTCGTGAACCTCCTTTATAGATCGGGGCGATGAATGCGCTCTTCCATTCTTCCGGGAGTTTGCTTTCTTCAAAGGACTTTTGGAATATGATGGACAGTGGTATACACAGTTCGTTAGCAAGTTCTCTTAGGGCTAATGCAGGAATTCTATCCGGCCCAGGCGACTTGGCTGGTTTTATACGGAGTAATTCGGTTTTAACTACGGTCGGTGAAAAGTCTAGGTCTAGGTCCTCTGTTGTGGATGAGGAGGAGATGGAGGAGTAAGGTAAAGGGGGGTACACATTGGTTGACAAACTGTTCGAATAGCAGCAAAATTATTAGGCTCTAGTGAAGACGGTCTGGAAGAATTTGGAAAGAAGGGATGCTTTTAACCTGGTCATCGGTCTCCAGTTTTCCGTCTGCAGACCTAAGGGCAGGTATCATCTCCTGAATTTTCTTTGTACTCCTTATGTAGCCATATAGCATTTTTGGGGTGTTCCAACGATTTTTGCAGTATGTTTAGCTCAAACTTCCTCCGCAGCTTAGTAGCCTCACATTTACAAACGTTGCGTTGCTGCTTATATTCCCGTAAGTGAGCATCGGAGCCGGTTTGTCTGTAACGCCTCCAGAAGCGATTTCTTTTTTAAAAAGAGGCCTGCAAGTTTGAGTTTATCCACTTTGGGCGGTTTGTGGTTGTCTTTCTCCTGAGAGGACAGTTGAGGTAAACAATCCTTTTCAATAACGAACTCAATGTCGTCCAATCTTTATTGGTTTCACCATGTAGTTCTGTTTCCCAGGATATCTCTGACAGTTGTCTTCTCATAAGTGAGTAGTCCCCCTTCCAAATGTTTCTTACCCAAGTATCGGGTAAATTTGGTTTTGGAAAACAGTGAGTACTCGAAGCACAGCGTAATGTGATCACTTGAACCTAATGGCGGTCGATCCTGTATGTCTAGCACATTTTCCTCATCCTGCAAAAATCAGGTCAAGACAGTTTGATTGTTGTCCTTCTCTCGTCCGTGTTCCAAAGGTGACGTACTGAGAGAGAAGTTAGTCTGTTGCCCATTGTAGTAGTTTGTGGTTGAAATTTATCTGGCATTCCGGCGCAGTCCATGTTTTTCCAGTCAATATCAGGAGCGTTAAAATCCCCAACAATGAGGGACAGCTTTCTTCTCGCTGGCTTTATAGAGTTCCGTTATGAGAATGAGATCCTGATCAGAAGTTTGATAAGGCGAACGGTACACAACCGATATCGTCAGTGGTCTAGAATACTTTAGCAGATATAGTAATGCTTAAGACTTCCACATCGCGTAATGGAATATGTATGTCAGCCATTGCGGTCAGCTTTGCGAGTGACATAAACTATGACTCCTCCTCCTTGACTTGGTCTATCTCCTGAAGTGCTGATATCCTCTGAGGGATATTTCGAATCAGTTATTTTTGCAGTAAGCCACGTTTCAGTGAAAGCCATAACGTCTGGTTTTATTTCGTCAACAACGTTTCTTAGGTCATCCAGCTTGTTGAACAGGCTTTGTACATTTGCGGAGATGACTTTCAATGATCGATTCGTCGGGGAGACCCAGCCTTCATTGTTACAGGTTTTAGCCACAGGAATGACCCATTTATGTGGACTATTTGACCGTCTTTGATTTTCAGCCGTTTCTCTCCTCTGCCAATTCTCTCCATCAATTCTTTCCGAAGTTCCCTCATTTTCAGCCGTTCCCTCGGCTCGTAATCCGGCTGAAAAAACACCTGTTTGTGCGATCCCCGTAAGTTCCTCCTTCCTTCTAACAGAAGTGCTGCCTGGGTTTCATTTTCTAAAATAATTTTTAGAGGCCTTGGAGATATTCTCATGTCGCGGCTGGGGTCTGCTTTGCCTAGTCGGAAAGCTTTTTGCACGGTGTAAATTTTCCCTTTCTTCAGGACTGCACTAGCATATTCATGAAGAAGATTTAGATCGTGTGTCACTCGTTCCTTCGGAATGCAGGACGTGGATTCTGGGACACCCCGTATTACAATATTTCGTTTACGATGTATTTGGCAATCGGAGTTCTAATCATCGCACCTTTTAGCAATGTTCAATTTTAGCTTATTTTGTGAGGGTGATGGACAACGTCGTTGTAAACCTTTTAGTCATTTTATAGATTGGAAGATGGGCTTGGACGTAGAAAAGTTTATATAATCGAATTAAAACTGCAGGATATTTCGTAGCATTCTAATATTCCATGCTTCTTTAAACATTACCAAACTTTTTGCGAATTAATACAGGCACCTAGACAGCATGATCAGAAAACCTTTCAAGCTTGCCTTGTTCTCTAAGGAACGAACTATAACAGCAGAGGTGTCAGAATCTGTCGCATATCTTGCAAAGGCGAACTATTTGCTTCGCGTGATCATTTTATCGTTCCATATGAAATCCTTTTTTCAGGTCCATAGCATTGCTGAAACAGTTGTTTGATCATAGATGCAGAAAAAAATTATTCCTACGCAATTTTTTGTGTGATACATAGGACGGACGTAGTGAATCCTTAATCCAATAATCTTTTGTTTCAGCATGCAAACGAACCGTAACAGCTTGATTTCTGGTCATGTAGTCTGCCGCCAAAGTCCCCACGTCTCCGCTATGGTTGTGAAAATTTCCAAATTCCATTAATTTCGGACAAGCCGCATGCTTTCTCGGCGTTACAGCATGTAAGTGAAGTTCTGGATGTCGGCCGTTCTACTCCTCGATCAGAGGCTAATTTTTCTGGCTTCCTGAATTCGCTAATATCATGGTCTCTCAAACCAGGAAATTACTAGCCACTTTTGCGATTTAAAAAATACAGTGTAAATGTTTGATCATGACATTAAACACCCACTGAATACCCGCTGACGTATAACCGCCAAAATAACTCGTTTAAATAGTAACAAATGTTTTCAAACAGTGATCATTATTTTCGTGAAATCGACATATTGCTAAATTATTTTATGTCACAAAACTCAACTGTTCAGATGATTTTTCTGGGTACTGTGGATGCAAGGAAGTTAATCAACTCGAGTTACCTACCAAGAAATTGCGAGGTCAGTCGTACAGTCCATTTTTTTACACGGAGCTGCCGCTCTCCTTCGCATTTAATGGCCTCACAATAGCTCTAGGAAAGTGTTATACACGCGAGCATTAAATCCTTAAAATAAAGCACGCATTAAAATTTGATAACATGATCAAGTTCTTACCATCCTGCTAGGCAGCTCGGCTCAGTAGAATCCACACCTCAGCAGTAAGAAGACAATTGGTTGCTAGGTGCGTACCTACCGCTTAACGAGACTCACTCTTCTCGTTCTGTCCCGAGGCTTACTCTCAAGCCCCGCCAGCAGCTGCACAGCTTCTAGTATGAGAGGTAGAAAAATTATCGTCAAAGACCAGCGTGACTTGAATGGCCATTTCTGGCATAAATGATGTCATCAGACAGTCATACACAACCTCAGCGGGTGCTAATCCCGAGGCTCGAACACGCGACCCATTGCTCAGAAGTTCAATGCTCTAACCATGGGTTCGTTATCGTGCCGGTTTAGATCGGGAATATTGACTTGTATTCGTTGATGGACGCTCACCGATCGCTATCGGAACTACCTCTTTCCGTTACCGATCGGAAAGCTTTCATCAGCGTAGGTGGGGAGTCATAAATCAGCAAACTATTCCTAAGGCGGCTTATATGTTGACTCAATCCAAGCGTTCATCGATGCATATATTGAAGACCCTCCTATGAGGCTTAATTAAATAGCAATCTTAAAGCAATTGCAGCACATAGTCGACTGAATAGGTAGTTAGGCTTCCGTCGACTACTATGTAAAGACAGCCTTATCACACAACTTCAGTATTAAAGAACACTCACCAGCAAGTCTTTTTTTTCGGAAAAATACAGAGGTCACAAAATGAAAATTTAATTCTATGACAGGTAAGGAAGAGTGAATGCGATCTCTGGAACAAAAACTGAAGTTAATAGACGCTTTGGGTTCTCACGCGACCCAACTGTCGAAGATGGCCACAGATAAGAGATTTGGGTGTCACCGTGGGTTAGATTTTTGTGAATTTAAATTGCCATGTAAACACATATCTTTCATCAATAGCAGCAGTGGCATTTTTCACGGAGTGATAAATTCTACAATTTAATCAACGGCGTTGATTCTTGGCTGGATAATAACGTGAAAATTTAACTCACAGATACTGTAACTGTAAACGGCGTCCACTCCCGCGTCATCCGCGTTACCAAGTCCTCGGTTTAGGTAAAGTCACGGTACTAAATATAATGGGAAGGTTATTGCGTCTGTTAATAGACTGCAGATAGGAGAACCATGACTCTAGCAGTTCGCGGCACATACCGTTTTCAACTTTCGAGGAAATTTTGGGCTTGTCAAATGTAAAGATGTCGCCAGCTTCTGTCGAATAAACTATGACTTGAGAGATAACGTCATTTACGGCACGCTTCCGCATTATCGGTCATCCGCGTTCAAATAAACTTAACGTTTTTCATAAGAAGCTATTTTGGCCCCAATTGCGCCGGATTTGATAAACCACTCCAGGCGTTTCCTACCGTAATACTTGGTTACAAAACTGAATTTATCTGGGTTATTGCGTTGTTATTTTGAGCTTCGTCGAATGGATGTGGTACGGACCGACCCTTCCAGATTTCGGGGCCAAACTGAGCATTTCTGATGGGCTTTTGGCCTACACACGAGGTAAAATTGGTTAATGGGAGCCAATAAGCTAGAATGATCAGTTCAATGTTTCGAATTTGGCTGTAAAATAATTCAGATCTCGATCGGTGTGATGAGCTTTTCTAAGAGCTATAGTATTTAGATAATTGAACAGGTTGTTGCGTTTCGCAAAAAATTGGTTGCTTAGATTATTTAACCTATACATAAGACTGAAATACTTATCTTCATTCTTGAAATTAATATGCGTTCGCAATTGGATTAAGGGCTGAATGTAAGAGACGAGGCAATAAAATACGTTGTCGCACTCTACGGGTTTCAAACACTTTGATTCCCTCATAACAGCCCCTCAGTGTTCGATAATTATCCATCCTCAGTCTAAATGACAACGGCTGCTTGCAGGTGAACTCGAATTTATCTGTCTGATTATGTTTACTTTTAAATATGTGAATCCCCTGATATCCTGGTATCCTACAATATTTTTCACTACCTCTGACTCAGAATAGCAATTAAAATAATTTTTAATCGTAAGATTCCTCGGACAGCTTTATTCACATAGAGTCAGCTACTTTGGGCTTAAATAAGATCAGATATTTCAATCATTTTTGTAAATTTACTGTAACTAGAGAGGTAAATAACCAGAAAACCCATTCCAGCCAGCTTAAATACAATAAAATTAGACAGTCAATTCAGTATAATAAAGGACATTTATTGGGTCATCACGTATGAAATTCGCAGAGGTATATAATCAAATTTTTCAACATTTTTATTTAATGTTTATATTATATTTTGACATTCTTGTGTTTCCTCAGGAAGTAGATCAGAAGAAGATGCGATAACTGGAACATGTTGTTTATGGACCCGAAGTTTTTGATTTTCTCTCGCACGCATCACCAGAGAGAGTTGCAGAACAGTTTGCAGTCCGCAGCGGTCCCTGATCATGGGTTGGCGGGAGAATCCGAAACGTCAGGCCGATAAACACCATGTTCCAGTGATTGCCTCTTCTTCCTTTTGTGTTTCTGGTAGAATGCGGCCACAAATATTTCACCCTTAATCATTTTACCCCATTTAAATATTAGTAATCTGTATTTAATTATATTGTTTTAAGATGAAAAGGCCGAAATTCGTGCAATTAGAACAAATGAGTTCTTGCGTGAACATGCAGCATTGCAGATAACTTGGTATCTTAATAATGCATTTTGTTTGAATATAACAAATGAGGAAGCAGTATGAAATGGGTTTGCGAAATTTCATTCTGGTAACTTTGACCTCACGAATGGGCCAGCGGTAGGCCAGAATCAAAGGTGGATAATGACGAACAGAATGTCACAGTCATATCAGATCCACTCCACAGTGCATAATAATTATCATTTCTGTTTGTGTTAGCAAGTAAACAGTAGTAATCGAGCTGAAGTTGGAAAATTTAAACCGGGATACGTGGTTTCCCCAATGTAAAACTGCGAAAATAACGTTCGGACGCTTACATGATGTTGCTTTCTAGTCAAAAATGATTGATGATTCAACCGTATTGTTAGATGTGATGAGAACTAAAACCAATACGAAGAGCTTTAACGCTCAACACAGTGGTTGGACAAGTACAAGCAACTCACATGCAGCCCAAAATCCAATATTCATCTAAAAAATGATGTTGAGTGTTGGTGGTCTGGCGCAAGGTGACCCAGTATGCTCCTATCAAAAACAGCTCATCACATACGAAAAAACAATACTGCAACTGTAGCGGCCGAGAATGTCAAAGATAGCACACACTGTGGAGTATATCACTAGGACAATCTGTAGCCATATAACGTCGGCAGAATCGTTACACACTTCATCATGCACACATGTATAGATAGCAGGAGAGAATAAGTTTATAACGTAAGGTATCTATGTTAACAGTAACAAATTGTAGATAGTGAATGAGAAATATAAAGATACAAGCGAATACTGGGGACTCATACAATCGATCCGCTTGGAGTGGGAGGTTGTCACGAATGATCAGTTAGATACCGGTGGGGAGTGCAGTGCTGTTCGCAAATGCGGGTGAGGGTCGTGGAGATGCTGACGGTCAGGGACTTTCGAGACGGTACGACGGCGGTAACGAGGGGGAGATGTCAGCGGTAGGGAATAAAGGAACACCGGCCATCTTCACAGACCATCGATCACACCATTCCCATCTGGGATCCGCGCGAAAAAGTGTTCCCAGTTCATTCAAACAATTCTGTCGGAACTGTGGTTCGTTACATGGCCTCCTTCTGAAATGCAGCACTGTCCTCAGTGTTGTGCGGGTCGGTTTGTAGGGAAGTGTGCTCCTCTCCATCCCACCGCTGCCATCAATGTAGCGGCCGAGAATATCAAAGATAGCACACACTGTGGAGTATATCACTAGGACAATCTGTAGCCATATAACGTCGGCAGAATCGTTACACACTTCATCATGCACACATGTATAGAAAGCAGGAGAGAATAAGTTTAAAACGTAAGGTTTCTATGTTAACAGTAACAAATTGTAGATAGTGAAAGAGAAATATAAAGATACAAGCGAATACTGGGGACTTATACAATCGATCCGCTTGGAGTGGGAGGTGGTCACGAATGATCAGTTAGATACCGGTGGGGAGTGCAGTGCTGTTCGCAAATGAGGGTGAGGGTTGTGGAGATGCTGACGGTCAGGGACTTTCGAGACGGTACGACGGCGGTAACGAGGGGAGATGTCAGCGGTAGGGAAAGAAGGAACACCGGCCACCTTTACAGACCATCGATCACACCATTCCCATCCGGGATCCGTGCGAAAAAGTGTTCCCAGTTCATTCAAACAATTCTGTCGGAACTGTGGTTCGTTACACAACCACCTGGGCCAAGGTATCCAAAAACGTTTAGACAAACAGCCAAGATTGGTCAACCAAACGACCCCTATTCTTTTGCAAAAAATGCTAGACCACATACCACAAGAAAGACACTGGCGAAACTACAAGATTTGGAATTGGAATTTCTCCATAATCTGTCATGCTCTTTAATTCTTGTCATCAATAAGCCCCACTGCTTCCGCTATTTGTGTAACTCTTCGTAGGAAAATAAGTTGACTCCGATAATGCTGTAGCGCAGGCCTTCCGTGGTTTCATTAACTCTCAACTAGCAGGCTTTCACAACAACGGTAATTTCTCTAAGGAAATTGGCCAGCGAATATCTGTGAAAATACTCTATTCTGGTAAATGAACATCTCACGTTTGCTTTTTGTCAAATACTCCGGAGTTTTTTGTCCCTTTCTAAAGGAATTTCTTTTGTGTTACCACCTTTAGCAGGTTGGAGATTTGAATCGAGTATACAGCTTCTACCACGCCCATTTAATGATGGGGCCCTCTGGGCCTCAAATATACAATTTATTTTATTTATTTATTTGTTAAATCACTTTTTACCCTTGATTTAATGGATAATTTTTTAAATTATGAAAATAATTTCACTCAAAACACGTTAAAGCCTTTATCAGACTAAGCTTTACATGGCTGTAGTGTCTAATCACCAACTGATTCATTGGCCTACTCTCTGATTATTTCTCCTCAATGCTACGTTTACTGACTTATGCATTTCACATCAAACATTAGCGAACTGTCAAAAAAACTATAATTACTTGAAACAATTGTGGAGATAAGATACCAGAGCTCAGTTCTATACAAGAACTTCATAACCTTTCTTATACGAACCATAAATCTGGTTTTTGGGTTACTCGACCACCTTATCACGGCGGCG
>WEDG01003105.1:0-42128 GCA_017591395.1 Schistocephalus solidus
CTGAGCACAAAAAAAGAAGTGCTTTTCCGAACCGAGTTCACTATCGAATGTTAATACGGTGCAAAGAATGATGCAGCCTTTGAAGTGAGTTTGCCAGTGGTTCTCCGTTCCTTTCTGATGTAGACACCTTTCCTGGCGAGAGACTGTTTTTGAAGCCCGTATGAGGCAGGATCCAAATGAAGCTGAGTTAGCTTATTATTCAAGATTCCGATATCAATTTTTCGTGTGCCTGAATATCACAATGTCTATAAACAATTATAGGCTGATCCTGATAAACAGACAATATGTGATCCAATGACAACTTATTTCGTTGAGTCCTGACTTTGGGTACAGATTATTGGCCAAAAATCAAAAGCTTGGAGACGAGCGAATTTCAAACGGAAGTCCAACGACGCCGCAATAGAAACAATATGAGCAATAAATGCGCCCTTTCGTTCAAAACCACTTGTTAAAAAATAAAGGATAGGAAGAATATTAAGGAATGATTCAGCCGTTTGTAGAGGTCAAAGGTCCTGGATAACTTCAGATCTTCAAGGGGTTAAGCACTTTTGGTTCACTGAGCGGTTGTCAGTATTTATTGGTGCAGAGGCTGTTTTATCAAGTCGACGAAGGTGATAAACAAATTCCAATTTGATTTCGTTTTGTGAGGTAATTCAGCACAAGAAAAATTCCCGAAAATTCCAAAGAGCAATTACGTTCGTGCAGTGGCAGCTTTAATGTCAGGATCAGAACAAGCGAAGTGTTAACGGTTTTCAAACTGTCCAAGCCGGAAAACAAAAAGATACGTGGTTCCTTTGCACACGCTGACCTTGTCAGATTATGTAAGAAGATATAAAGCTCGGAATGTGACCACATATACCGAAATAGGACAGTTTCAGGAGAAGAAGGGCTCGGTCAAAGCGATCGAAGGCCTTGATGAAATCGAAATAGACTACGTAAAGTGCAAAGCCATTATCCCTAGATTGTAGCATGTGAGCAAAGAAAGAGAGCTGACAGGTATCACAAGAGCTTGTTTGGAGGAACCCATGCTGGGCTGCACTTAGTATGTTATACTCAGTTAAGTTATACATAATCTTATATTCGATCAAGTTCTCCAGGATTTCGAAGCTGCAGACAGTGTGTTGATTGGCCGATAAATGGTCAGATGACGTAGATTGCCCATGTTTGGGGATAGGTAAAATGTGCGATTCTTTCCACGCACTGGGATAGGTTACACTTTCGAGAGCTTGATTAAATATCTTATACCATGGATGGTAGGAGGGGGAGCGGCTGAATTTTCAATAATATTAGGGACAAGAAAACGTTAAAACTATCAGCCGTCAAATTGTCATAGACTATAGGATTGCCAATGTGGTCTAGAAGGACGGGATGCATGTTTTTCTATAAATAAATAAATTGTATATTTAAGGCCCAGGGAGACCTGTCATTACAAACTTAGTATCGTGGTATAGATCAATACAAAGTGTATAATTGCTGCACTATGTGAGCAGCCATATTAACAGCAGAAATGATTAATATGGTAGGCATATCCGATTAAGAACGATTTGCCATTTTTAAAACAATAGTCAACAATCTTTAACATATACGGTGAACTAGAAAAGAATAAGTCAAAAAACACTACGGTTAAATAGGAGGTGGAGTTCGGCGAGACACCAATTTAAAAAAACCTGGGAGAAAAAACTGCTTCACTAAAATATTAATAGCTAGATGCAATGGGATAGTATTGTGATGTTGCTGACGCCGTATGAGGGTTCGGAAAGCTCCTTGTCGGGTGAGAGATAATAAAACAGTCTGAGCTACTGGTTATAAACACCAGTGGAGTTGAGAGAGGAGGAACTCATCGTGGACACTGGGTTCGAAACGAAGTGAGGACAGTAGAAGTCATGCGATCATCATCGAGATTTGAGCTTGCTGACTGCTTAGTCCACCAATCAAAAAGGCAAAACCATCAGAACCCGCCTCGATCGTCAACTGAACCTGGAGACCATCGTCGGGTTTGCAAAATCGGATGAAAGTATCAAGGTTGTCAAGAGTTGGCGATGCTAGTTTAAAAGGAGAGACGAAAAATTGAATGCACAGATTGCCTTTTTAGAGGATTATGGACATATAATTAGAGACCAATGTAATTTCAAGGAAGCTGCCTCAAATACCAGGAGGACTCTTTTCAAAATACAAAAGTTCCGAGTTTGGGAAGGCAAAAGTCAATAAGGACTTTACATCTGCCGAATTTAAATGTTTGCGTTATTTTGATTTGAAAATAGTTAATGTAGACGACAATCACATTTGCATTGGAAGATTATTCCAGATGAAAGCATATTTGCAGGCAAAATCTTTGGGTTCTTATTGCGCTTGAAAAACGTTTTGCGACATTTTACGAACGGTTTTCGAAATATTTGACCTCATCGGCTAGTCACTTTTCTTTGGATAGCCTCTTAGCCTTCTCAAAAATACGTCGAATCAAGGACAGACCGAAAATGTCGTTTTTCAAATGGAATCGAAGAGAGAGTTTACGTAAGCTATGGCGAAACGAAAATAGAGATAAACCTCATCCATTAAATTTATTTATTTCTTCCGGGGAACATAACGAGAAATAAGTGGATCCGAAACTTCGTACAGCATACTGGTACAGGTGTTCACATCCTGACATAGAAAGAAATCAGACCAGTTGTGGGATTTAAGATTTATCAATAATTCTGTCGAAGTGCTAATCGGAAATCTAAGAGAAAGCTATATTTTTTGGAAAACGTTTCATCGGTTTCGAATTGTAGTGTAGAAACAACGGTTTCATGGTCTGAGCTCCTTAATGGGCTATAGGATGGCACTGCTAAAAGCAGAAAACCTCTGTAGAAGATAATATCAAGTATGCTTGATACTTGGGTAGGGAATTCAACAACCTGAGTCCGCATGCCAATGTCTACGGCCTCGAGTAAGTTCTCGAACTTTATGTGGCTGGAAAGAACCGCAAACCATATGATTTCAGGAAGGTTGAAATCACCTGCAATCACGCAATACTAAAAATTTAATTCAGCTTCGGCGTGGAATGCTTGTGAGAGACAAAGATCGAAATCATCACTGGTATTGGGCGGGTGCTAGACACGGCCAACGAGTAAAGAGTTCCTATTTTCAAGGTAATTTGAAGCCAAGAGCTCTCTTCAACCGCGGGAAATTGCTGACGGTTTAAGGGCCGAATTGCCAGCTCTTGTTCAACATAGATACAGCTTCATTCAACATGGCTGTCACGGTGATCATTTCGAGTACAATTAAAACCTATAAGAGAGAGTTCTGAGTCGGCTACGGAAGGTGTTGCCCATGTTTCAGTTACTAGAACAATATCTGGACAGTGGACAAAGACTAGAGTCTGAAGCAGGTGCATCTTATTGAGCAAGGATCTGGCATTTAGAACCAATAGTTTGAGTGGGCAAGCTGTTTGTTTTTTGAGGACCGACGGCTAAGTCATCCAGGGGTGGACGGGTCACAGAACATAGGGTACGGGTGCTCCCACCTTCTCTGGAAAAATATTTTGTGTGATAGTACGTGCCTGATGTGGGTAAACGGGAGTAAAATATGGAGGTGAAAATGACAAACAGGGGAACTACGCACTACCGCCAGCTATTAGGGCTTGTCCAGGAAATCCCTGGACATGACACTGCAAAGTATTACTAGTAACGTGACACAGAAATTGAGGTGAGTCTAGTAGCCCAGCAGGGCCCTACGTAGAAAGAAACAGCTAGGGAAACGACCGGGATAAAAATTGGCTGTGGGGTGGGGGATGCACTGCTGCAAGTGGCACATAAGAACCATTTTTGGACAAGAATGCTTGCGTGTTTCGTTTATCAGCCTCAGTATGAGGTTTGGGTGGTAGCTGGAAATTCGCGGTAGTTTGGATGGGGATGGTTTTAGGAGAAGAAGCGATCATAAAGGAGTAGTTTTCGTGGAGAGGCTAAAAATTTGCGGTTTTTGAGTGGTCGAGACTTTATTCGGACTTGTCTTTGTGCTAAAAATCTGCGTTGGTTCACAATGAGAAACTGGTAAAATTGGTATGGGTGTGGGAATAGGCGAATTACTGCTGTCTTGAGTACGAATAAAAGAAGTACTGTTGTCTTGGGATCCCACATGATCAATCAAGGTCGGCCTCCTAGCAGAGTTAGCTGGGGATTCAGACGGCGAGGCCATAGATGAAATTGGAGGCGATTTGTTCAACGTGGCAACAGAGGCAGTTATTTCTCCGTTGCTTGTCAACAATTTAAAATTGTCCAGTTTTCTCTGCATTATGGTGATGTCAAGGGAAACAAAGGAATGCCATTTTCAACAAAATTATGTACTAATCACCTTCCTAGACAGTAGAAGTCGACTTCTATCAAGAAAAAGAGAGTTACTAATTTGGGGGCATTACGACTGAACGAGTGCAGTTGCTAAGCCTGCGCGACTCTGAATCCCAAGACACAGCTTTGCAGGAACAAACGTGCCCCATCGAAAGCAGATATGTAATTTGGAATATTACGCAGCATAAAATTATGCTTGAGTATTATCCGTTCTTCGGTTTTACAGCTGCATAAATGTGTTGAGGTATTGGTCAGGGTTCCTTGAAGCAACAAATATATTATTTCGTCAGACGATGAGTGATTATTGCAGGACGAGGTGTAGGCTTGAGCAATCAGAAGATGAATAGGTTCAATATTTAGCAAAGGGATTTTACGGTTATAATATATACAGAGGGCTGCGATGCTCAAATGTAGCGATGTCTCAGATGTCTGTTCTGCGCAGACTTTCTATGATTTGCTGGAGACTGCTTCGCTAAAGTCTTTCCAACCTTTGTGCGGCCGCAGTCCAAGACCCTGGACTGCCAAGGACCTCAGCATCCTGGAAAAGATTCAAAGGCGTGCAACCAAACTTTTGAATGGGAAGGAATCAGGTTGTTTAATCTTGCTCTCTTTGCCTTAAGTAACAGGCAGCTTCGAGGTGACCAATATACACATTCAGAATCATGCGCGGACAGGACTGTTGTCCCGTACCTGGAAATTTCTTTCAGTTAGCAACAACCAAGAAATTGAGAGGTCGTCCATTCAAAGTACGTGTGACGGGGGACACAAGAAAGTTCTGCTTCAACCGCGTGGTCAAATCATGGAATGCTTTACTCTGGATACTGTTGCGTCTGCTTCCGTTCAGGTTTTTACGAAGAATCTTGATCGGTATAGCTGTACACACTATGATACCGCCCGATCTATTTATCGTTGTCCCAGATTAAACTATTTCTTTTGTTACAATACTACTGGCTATATTGAAGTACCTTTTTAACGGAGTTCCTTATATCAAATTCATCGCATATGCTAACTGACACGAAGCCTCTCACTCATCGACTGCTTGCTCACCTCAATTATAGCACTCATAATATGCGCGTAGTTATTTATATTTTCGTTTCGATTAGCCAATGGCTGTTTGTTTTTCACATGTAATCATGTAAACCACCTCTTTTTGAATTTTTCTTACGCATCGGTGGATTTTCTTAAACACCCTGTAATTAATAGGGAGTTCAAAGGCATTGGCCTATCCTTCCATTAATAAACTGAACTGGACAGGAAATTAAAAAAAAAAACGTCAAACCACACTTTCAGGTGTTTAGACACTTAACTATAAGCTCAAACAACTAAAGAAGTAAGCTACCAACAAATGTTTATATTTCCCCAATTGATGTACCCAGTGCCATTTCTGAATCAATCCGTGCTTATTTTACAGTCTGTTTCTTGTAGCATCTGTGTTGGTATGCTATGAATATCTCCTTTACCCTCTGCAAGTTTGTGCTTCATGTGGATTTTTCACTTTGATATGTTAAACTTAATTTCCCACAGTTTTTTTACCAATAATTGCTCTCTTTTATGCATAATGGTGTCAATTTGCCCATTCATATAGAACAATTTGTTTGGTTGTGAATTTCCTTTTTTGCCGTTCGAACAAACCCAAACTTTTCTGTCAAACGCATCAATACTGTGTCTGTCTGCAATAATCTTCTCCTTTCCTTCAAGAAAGTTGTGATAGTCTGGTTTCTTTCTATTGGAATTCGAATTCATCCATCCGAGTTCGTCATGTACGACCTCGAGGTGCAACATAAGGCACCGGAACCCGTGTCATATTGCAATTCAGCGGCAAAATGTGTGCAAACTGTGTTTGGTTCTGAATTAACCTTTGGAAATAAGCACTTTCAAGATGTAAATTGTTTACCGGTCATGTTCGTTTCAGTCGTGATTCCCTTGTTAAAGTCACGTAGTGGCAACATTTTCACGCTGTGGTTTTTGTTTATCTCGACGTTCAGTCGAGGCTGGTTTCGGTTCTGCGTCCAGTGCTCAGGCGCTCGGGTTTGTTCTGTAGTAGTAAGTTCTTCGTAAATTTATTGTTTCATAACCGAAGTGTGGATATTTAAATTTAACTCGCGCACAAAGGATTATTAATAATGCTTTCAACCGTTTTTGTACACGAAGTGCTTGAGCCTGTATGCACTCGAAGAATGTACACTTACTTCGCTCGTTCGCATGTGCTGATGCACACTAGCTGTGTTAAACGTGCTCTGGGGGGTTGACAAAAAATCCTGTAAGTAATTTTCTCAATGTTTCATGTATGATGCGCATGCAATGACTTGATAACAAGGGAGTAGGGACGATCGTTGTTAAATGCCCGTAAAATCTTGGCTTGAACGCTGTTTGCACGTCTTTCATCTCATAGTATTTAAACATTTTAGTGGTTGGATACCATGACGAATTTTAACTATTTAGAGGGATACTGAGGTCTTTATTTTGCTTTTGAACATTTCTTTCAGCATAACGTGTTGGCGGTAAGGCAAACAAGATACTTCGACCATCACAAAAGCAGGCGTCTACCATTACAACACCAAGTGGACATGTAGCGCGAGATGACGCCGAGGGTTGCATGCATTTAAATTGATCACCTGAAATAGCTCTCTGGTTAACTAACGCGGGATAGATTCGTTACACCACATGAAGCACGCTAGAAAGTGGATTCGCAGCGGACAAAATATATGCTACGGTAAATAAATGAATAGAAGCGTGAAAAGTAGAATATAGCAACACAGGGGCATAATGAGGTACGTGTATAAACGATCAATCTGTATTGTGAGTTGATCCCAACACCAGTAAGACACCGGTGGAAATTGCTGTGCTGTCGGAAACTGCAGGGAAAGGTCAGGGTGTTCTGACGGTAGAAGATACGAGTGAAGAACGGCGAGTGAGCCCGCGGGCGATGTCAGTGATAGAGAGAAACGTAACACCGACCGTCTTCGTTAACAAGATCACACCTTTCCCATTCGGGATCCTCGCAAGAACAACCCCAATCCATTCGAACAACTGTCAGAATCGTGTTGCGTTGCATGCAGGCATGGCCTCTGTAACGCACCAAGAAACTGAACAGGTTATTTTAAGTAGATTGAAGACTCACTTTTGGTGCGAACCCAGGATGGGGTTGGACTGATCGAATGTCGGTGGAGATGCTGATGCCCCCTTCCACTCTCAAACACTGATCCCCGTCCCCACGGTTATCGTCGCCGCATATCGTATCGTTGTCCCCCGCTCAATGTCAGAATTCCCTCGTTCCGACCCTGCAGTTGCCCACAGCGTTGCCCTCCCCACTGGTTATCCAACGGACATGACAGAATTCCTTATTGTAGCCTTTCTTTCTTATAAGTAGAACCTATATCCTACATTTCTGTCGTTTCTTCTTGTGAATGTTGCGTTTGGGTGATCGATATGGTGCATAGAAACCCTGTTCAGTACGCGCACCAACTAATAACGACTACAGGTGCGTTACTCGCCCGTGTGGGCCAACGTCGAAGTCTTCGGCCGCTACACCTGCATCTGAGTATGCTATGGTAAAGCAAACGTGTGGTGCATCAACCATTATCTTTTCTAATCCTTACCGCGTTCCGATTTCAGGATAATATCAAAATGACTATGGATGAGCGAAACAGACCGTCTACGCATGCCACGCGAGCCGTTGCCTAACCTCATATTTACGAGGCTTCATTCAGGGGGTTTCGGGTCTCAGGAGAGTGCTATAGATGCCACTTCTAGTAGCCATTTCCGCCTGGCCCTCAATCGCTAGCGGTAACGTCATCTCATAGGTCACCCGCGTCCGAAACTACGACTTGGCGTGCTATGGTAATTATGGAGAGCATTTTGTTTTAGGCGCTGGATCGACCCCACTATCCTTCCTCTCCCATAAACCAGTTGCTTACCCGAGGCATGCCCATTTACTAGACTGCAATGGCTGGCGCAATGCTAAGTTGCTGCCTGACACGTTATACATTGGCTGGAGTCCAGAAATGGGGCTATCAATGATTACATAGTAACTACATTTTGACCATCGCTCCAACTGAGAACCGTTTATTCCGTCAGTTGGCTTATCTGACAGTTATGTTTACTATTATGAGTGCTCTTATTTGCACTGGGGGAGGGTACCTCAACATCGACCCCACTCTTTCCTCTTTCGGCCGACTGAGGTTTGGCGCAAAAGCTGGTGTAGCGTGGAAGTCTCTGGGCGTACCACATGTTAGTTCGTCATCTCACGTGGCCACACTTAACCAAAAAGTAGAAGTGCGATTTGTACCCTTGTACTTTATTTCGCCTAGCAGGATAAGGTTTGCAAATCTATTAATCTGGTCTTCTTAGCTGTGTGATGGAGCAAAATCGGCTAAGGTATGTGTGGGATGCGCTGCGTCATTATTAATCACCATGGATGCGCACGACGGTCATGCAGTGCCTAAGTGCACTGGAACTGTAAACAAGCGAATTGGACGTACCGTCCATTTTTTGAGGCATCGGTCACTGGCTCTGTTTGAGCGATGGATTTGAATGCGACTGAGTGGACCGTCACGCGATCCGAATGTTCGAGTGTAATAAGGGCACGTTGCTGATTGAAGGGCTAATTTGTGTCTTGGCAGCATTCCGTTGTGGTGGGTGGAATAACGGACCAGGTAAACCGGGGCTGGGTAATGGTATTGCGGTAAGGACAATTAGGAAGGGTGCCTTCAGAAATAATGTCGGTTTTTTGGTGTGGGGATATCTTTTTGTGCTGACCCTGCGGTGGATTGGACAATGTCTGAGAGGCATTCATGCCTATTGTCAGTTAAGAATGTACGCCTGTTAACAGGAGTTTGGTGCTTGTGGCCTTCGGTGGAAGCATTAGTCTTGCGTCCTTGTAACCTCGCCTTGAGTTCCTCTTTCTGGTTGGCGTTTAAGACTACTTTGTACGTTTTTATGGCAATACCGAGAATTTCAGATCGCACAGAGGGCTTCAAAAGTCTTGTTTATTGGCAGGCGTTTGGGAAAGATCTTCAGGATGTAGTCAAATCGTCCGACACATGAATCTGCTTGGCGATAAAGATGTCGCATCGAGTTCATAGATACTTCCTAAGATTGCGAAAAGCCGGCGAGCTCCAGCGGTTCAGGAGAAGATGCCGTCTGTACTCTGTCAATTTGACATCAACATCCTCCCAAGTTCACTTCAGTTAATCTCGAGGGAGGCTTTTTCTTGGCAAGGGATGCAGTTTGAAAACAATGCTTATTCCCACCGTTAACGGAACAACCGACCGTGGCCACAGACTGAATATCGCTTAAGGCTAAAAAGATGATGTCAGCGTAGTCGAGATCATTCAGCCGGCGCCCGGGTCCGAATTCTACTACGCCAAAACCGTATAAAGCCCTTCTGAGAATTCATTCAATGGCATAGTTAAACGGCATTGAGGGCTGAATACAACCTGGTAGAACGCCAAATAGAATATCAAACAGTCTTCAGGAACAACCATGTCCCTGCATTTTCCGGATCACCACAGGATCTAGGTTGACGCAAGACTTTCGGTTTTCAATAGGAATACCGCAGTCTGCGGACGCCTTTTTAATTTCCCATATATCGTAGCTTATTCCTCCTTGATAGGAAGGGAAGGGATTCACACGTTGATGCATTGGCTGGGAGGACAGCTCCACTGTAGAGAGCGCGGGCATGATGCGTTGGTCATCAGACGCGAATGGGCTCGAAGCGCTCATGCCAGTGCTAGGTCTTCACAAAGTGCTCGGCAATGAGCCCGCCATTTACATCGCGAATCGTTATTCCGTGCAGAGGACCTATCACTGATTTGGCGGATAATTGGATTCACAGACGTTTGAGATCTGATCATTGCTGATCACCATTTCAGCTCAAGGGCTTTTGTGGTCATCTCCAGCCGATTCTGTCGCCACCTTCCGTTGCCGGAAGGAATCATTGTTGCGGGACCTGACTCGAGCTGTCTTGGCAGACAACTTCTAGGTCCTTCGCTGATCCAGCCACTGCAGTGCCGCGGGGCTGATTCAAGAACATTCTCAGCTACTTCGGCTGATAACTTGTGATACCTATTTGCTGCTATCTTCTTCGATTCGAGGCTAAAACGAGACCGGATTTCTGTGTTCAGGCCCCGGATGTGCTAAATCGTAGTTTTTTTTCACATCAAGTCGCCTTGCACGTAACAATTTTTTGTGCGGATTAGAGCTTTACTTCCAGACGTGTTATCATTTTTGGCACCACACAGTGAATTCTACTGCCGAACTTTGAACCGTTTATAATGTAGTAAATCTGATTGGCCGTACAACAATCGTCTGAATAACAGGTCCATAGATGTTTGTGGCGGTTTTGAAAGCACGTGTCGGTTGCAAATAGTCGGTTCTGGTCAGCAAACTTGGCACCCATTCAGCATTGTTGCACCAAGAACTAAGCTGAAGAAGGCCGGTAAGGTGAAGAGTCGCTGGGTACAGTCCAAATCCCCAGCAAAAGTCCGCAGCTCATCGCGAGGTCTTTCAATGAACTCGCAGCTGCCAGCAGACAATTTTTTATCCCACTGGTCGGCAGCCGATGTCCGTGCATACGTAACAACAACAGATATGTTCGTCCAGCAACCTTTCAGTCGCACGTAAGCCATCCGGTTCCCACGAAGTAGTGCATAATTTGTTGTTGTCAGAGCGTGATCACCACACTGTCTACCAGCAAAATTACGTACAGTGCTGTGATATAGGGTAAATTAGGAACTGACCCCGGAATCTATATTCCTCGAGAGTTGGCATTGGCGATGCGGAATTGGACAAACATCACATCCAAGACAGTGTTACTCCCGTCAGACCTTGAGTACCAGAGTCTAGGAATGTCTGCAGCTTCCAGCATCCAATAAAAGGAGTCCGTCCCCGATTGAGCAGTCCAGCTCGCATTATCTCGCCCCCTTTAACTGGTCCGGGGTTTCGGAGCGCGTCAACTCCCGCGGACGCCGTAGCATGGATCATAGTACATTATTCGGACAGTTTGCAAGTTTTCCAAATTTAGATATAGGCGGGTCCTCAAAATCCGCTCCGATTGTTCGTGTTTATGTCACCTAGGCGTTTAGTCCAAAAATGTGACGCTAAGGAGCGGTAACAAGCCCGCTTATGTACTTCAATTCACAGTCGCTATGTCACTGTACCATGATCGGGCTCTGTGACATTATAAGGCAGTTCGCATGCCAGACCTTAACCTTCCGTGTACTGTTAGCACTACCACTGCTAGTCCACAACTGCTTATTCTTCAGACCCGAGTCTTTTTATTTCACTTCTAACCTTGGCTATCCGCCATCTGCTTACGCGCTGGGTAGCTAGCAGCTAGGTTAAAGGGTCACTCGTCGTAGTTTTTTTGGAAATCGCTTATTTTCAAAGGCACTGGGATACGTGTATGACTGCTGTCTTCAGGGATATAATAGATGCTCGTGTGGAATCAGTAGTATTACTCATACTGGGCGCTGGCAATGCTAGAGATGCGGCTGTACCTTCAACTTCGTACTCAACATCCATAGAATATCTTCCTTCCAACAATAACGGCATTTTATAGGCATGTCATTTTCGAAACTTTGTGTTGGTCTCGGGCAACATCCTTTCTCTCTCAACTTTACATTTCAGTGGAACTATCAACTATAGAAATGTTGCCTGTCAGGGCAGTTGAGCATATAAGGCTTTAGGCAGGTTCGAGTTACTCAAACGACGCAGTCGCGACCGGCCAGCCTTCTCCTTGGACTAACTTATCCTCATAACGCGACTGCCACATTCCATCAATTACGTTTGTACTAGCTTTCCAAGCTAAATCAGCTTCCTTCATCCTCTTATCCATACACGTAGGAAACTAGAATAAACGGCGTAAGCCTGTATTGCTCCCTTCCTGTAAATTTGGATAATTTATTTTAAAAAGCCCCTTTTCCGCAACGATTTTTGTTTTAATGTCCGAAGTGTGGTATGCATTAAACCCAATCCAACCGAGATTATTTGAAGTTTCACAGGCGAAGCTTTTCCGTATAAGAGCCATAAGTAACGATCTGTGATCCCTAATTCTTATTTTTTATAATTATCACGTTTCAGTGTCTCGAACTGGGTACCTGCCCCTGAGTAGTGTTATTTAAGCAGCCCCACGTAGAATGTTTCCTGAATTTCATTAGCTTGGCAGCAGCTCAAGCAGAAGGCGATCTTTACAGGTCTTGTCAATTTATATGGTGCAGTCCATCTATTTCCTCCAAGTTTCTGCCTAATCGACTGAGCGTTGGTCCATTTACATTAGTTCTTTATGTTTTTCCCATGGCAATTTACAGAAATAGCTACGCAGTTGTAAATTTTTGTGGATTCGGAATTTTTTACCTGTCTCGTTTCTTTGTTCTCCGACACCTAGTGTACCTCCCATTACTTCTTACTAGAAATTTGTGACGGTTATCTTTGCAATTGCAATCATACGCGACATTTAGTCTGACTTAAACTTTTGAATGGTTGTGTGCTGGTAGATTTTAAGACGTTCGGTACACCAATAAATCTATTTTTTTCAACCCTCGTGTTTAGATGGTTTTTAATGTGTGTAATGTTTGTTTAGCCTGCAGGGTCACTCCGTTTACATTAGTCTGATATCACAGTAGCGTTAAAGTTTTGTTTATGCTGTAGGTAGGGTTCCCTAACAAGCGCACGCCACTATTCGCATGTCGCACGCCCTGCCTGAATATTTAACGCCTATTCTAAATTGACAACTCAAAGCTAATTTAAGTTTCATATTTCGGTTGTTCACACGATCTCAAGTAAATGCCGTTCTGCCAACTACTAAAGTGTGATCTCCTTACAGTCATGCCTGTCCCGAGTAAAGCTCGAGTCTATGCGGACGTGAATTTGAATCGACCACAAGAATATTGGGATTATGAAAACTACACTGTCAACTGGGGGTAAGCATTTTGGAAAAGCCTAACCCTTGTCCTTTAGCGACCAGGAAGACTATCAGATCGTCCGAAAGCTTGGCCGCGGAAAATACAGTGAAGTTTTCCAGGGAATCAACATTACAAATAACACTAATTGTGTCATAAAAGTGTTGAAACCCGTGAAGAAGAAGAAAATTAAGAGAGAAATAAAAATTTTGGAGAATCTGCGTGGAATTGAGAACATAATTACACTTCAAGCGGTTGTCAAGGACCCCGTGGTATGTTCATACTCTAGAAAGTACATCCAACCATTTAACCTCAGTCCCGTACACCGGCCTTGATCTTTGAATATGTCGACAACAAGGACTTCAAAGAACTTTATCAGACTTTAACAGACTATGATATTCGTTTCTACATGTTTGAACTTTTGCGTGCTCTGGATGCTTGTCATAGTATGGGAATTATGCATCGGGACGTAAAACCACATAACGTAATGATTGATCATTCAATGCGGAAGGTATACTTTACGCTAAGCTAATGCTCGCAACAGCTTAGACTGATAGACTGGGGTCTTGCCGAATTTTACCACCCGGGACAAGAATATAATGTACGCGTTGCATCGCGGTACTTTAAAGGTCCGGAGCTTTTGCTGGACTACCAAGTAAGGTTCACTTTTGCGGTCTACTTCCTTCAGACGTACGATTACTCCTTGGATCTCTGGTCCTTAGGCTGTATGTTTGCAAGCATGATTTTCAAGAAGGAACCATTCTTCCATGGCCACGACAACTATGATCAGTTGGTCCGTATCGCGAAGGTCCTTGGGACGGACGAACTCTTCGAATATATTAATAAGTATGGCATACACCTGGACCCTAGATTCAATGACATTCTCGGCCGTCACTGCAGGAAGCGTTGGGAAAGATTTATGTGCGCAGATTGTCAACATCTAGTCAGTCCTGAAGCGATCGACTTACTGGACAAACTGTTACGGTATGATCACCAGGACCGACTGACGGCTAGAGAGGCCATGGAACATCCCTATTTCTGTGAGTCTTGTCGTTTCTGTTTTAATCTATCAATGTTCAGTCCCCGTTGTCGAGGAACATGGAGGAAAGATTCCAAAAACCAACTACGGGGAGACATTTAAGCAAAGTAAGAACGATCTGTAGGGTTTCATGTCAGCTTCCTTAGATTCTGCTTCACCCACTGTGCCCCCCTCGCAGTCGCAAAGCTGATCCACGCGGGAAAATTTCGCATTGCAACACTGATATCTCTTCTGTCACTGTGTCCACCGCCAACACGCAACCACTTGATGCTGTATATTTCCTCTGAGTCGGTCTAAGCACAAATTTTGGTGACTAAGTCTTATAATTTCACCTAACCTCCTTATGCTCGTCTTTTGAGCAATTGTACATCTGTACCAGTTTTTGGCGTGCACGACTCAAAATAATTGTAAAATTCTAGTTAACTCATCCTTGCTGCTGCCATCCCGGGCATGCATACTGCCGTCATGCGTGTGCATGATTACACTTCCTCCTTTCCTCTTGTCGCCCCGATGCCACCCCTCTTGACCGTGTTTGTGCAGTGCACCCATTATTTCATAGAATGTCTCCCACACCCCTTTCTTACCTTTTCATTTCGGCCATGTCAAAAACTCGTCTCTAAGATGGTTTGGCTGATATTACGTTATTGTGTTCCTTTACTTTAACTTTTACTAGACCGGTGGTTGCTAAGACGGCGGTGGTTGCAGAGCAGAAATTATAATCACCATTACCGAGTGAAGGCTTGTTAGGACTTACTTTGGCCCATGATCTTAAGTGTCGTCCAGGTCTCTTAGTGATACGTTTCAGAACCACTGTTTATGTCCCATATGTTACCTTGATGCGGGATTTTTCGAGTAGCATAAGTTATACTAACCGATTGCACTGCAATGTTAGCCGACCAACTATCCGACTTGTTCTCCCGACTTTGCCTTAGTCCAAAAAATATGCGACCTTTTGATTCAATACACCCTCGGAGGCATGTCATAGGGGTGTTGCGTTTTGCGTGTTATGCATGCAGAATTCTGCTAGTCAAGCCTGGCGAGTTTCCTCAAAATTCGTGACTTGACAAGTAACTAGTGGCTCTCGCCCAGTAGTGTTTATGCCTTCTTCAATGCGCTTTCCGTTTATTTTGTTTGCTGACTCCAGTGCACTTATTTGGTAGAAGCCAAGACGGTGTCATCTGCTTTCCGCACACAAACCGTATGTGCACAGGGAGTGCTTCGTTTTTTCACTCACCGTCTTAGTGTCCGTTTAAGCCTCAGAGAACTGAACACAGAACGCCACTGAGCTCCTTCAGATCCATGCTGTCTCGTGGGCTTAGTTTAATGCGTTAGTTCGGCAGGTGTGTGCCGGTCATCGGGTCGAAAACTATTTTAATGACTACGGACTCGGTCCACAATCAACCATTTTTACATGTCACTACCTGTCAGGTGAACAACTACTAATTATGCAAAGGACCGTCACTGGCCTGTGTTTAAATTCGTAATCAGGTCATGGCAACGTGCAACCCTATCCAACATGGAAAACCACGTAGCTGGAGAAAAACTCCACACTTCAGACTCTGGTGTCCTGTTAAATGCCGCAATGGACATCCAGCCTGTAGAGTACTGTTTGCCGCTTTGGTTACACTTAACTCCATGGGCAGGGAGTGGCGGATGGATTATTTTCATGCTCAGGATCTGCCACGAGCAGTTGTTGAGATCAGTGTTAATCTGGGGAAAAAGCCAAGCTGTTGTCCGTTGGTTACACTGAAGGGGGCCATCTGTTTTCGGTGGGTTCTAACATTTTCTGGAGTAGATGTGCTTCACCTTTATTGTGAGGTTAGTTCTCGTGCATGTCTACGATAAGGTGAGAGGTCCATCACATTATACGACGTCTGAAAAGTTGGCTGCGTTTGAATGTGTGCGTGGAATTTTCGAAGGACGAAGTTATTCACAACGTACCTGGTCAGTTTATGCCGAAATTCAAAACATTGCAACATATAAATACAGTTTGCACAGAAAAGGTGGTCAAAGTATAGCTGTAACGATCGTGAGCGAGAGTACAATGAAGTAGTTCGTACGTCGTGGCGCGCTAGCCTTAGCCTGTGAATCCATCCATTCTAGCGTATCTGACTCAGGAAAATTGCTGATTCAATTGTATGCTTTCTCCGAGAGTAACGAAAATTTCCGTTTCTAGGAGCTTTAGAGCTTTGTACCTACATGTATACTTTTTCGGAGTCAAGGCTTCCTACACAGGTCAAAAGAAGTATGCCGGTTCCGTCGGCATCATTCCGATATTTTACAAGTTTTGGGATGCGGCTTTATGATGACAGGAAACGCAGCTTGATTTTGGGTAGCATGCACAGAACAGTTCGACCGTCGATTCCGACGAGGTCCGCCATGGGCTCCACCTGAGGGTGGTACAAGGACGTTGACTTGCCCATGAGTTAGTTGTAAGTGATAGTAGACTTGCACGGCATCTACCGCACTATCCACCTTTGCCCGGTATCAAGTTAGAGGGCCGATGATCGGAGGCGAGATCGGACACATATAAAAGCCCCACAAAGGTCCGAGGTGGCTGGTGCGGCGTGAGCCTGCACCTACGCGTGTGACCACGCCCCCTGTGTTCGGCATTTGTTATGGGAGCTCAACCCGGATAACGCCTGTCGTGTCCTGATCTGGCCTCCCGTGTTGCTCCAGCGCATCTACCACGCGGCCCATTTAGGTGGTACGTCACATGCAAACCGAGTACACCGTTAACCGCAAACGCAGCAAACAATGTTTACTCGGGCCACTGGTTAGCAGGACAAAATACCGAATGATGCAAACATGGCATTTATTACCAAGGATCTGCTTGTTAATTTGGGCCACCGCTTTCCCAAGTAAGTTCAAGGATTTTCCGAAGTCATTCCAGAGAGTGGGGGCCCTGCATTTCGGACAAACGGGACGGCGTGACAGTCTGTCAGTAATTCTATGACAACGCATGAGACCAAGTGAACCCGCTAGAGAAATGTGGATAATCATGGTGATGCATCGTCCGATTGTGCAGTCCGCAAACCTTACCAAGGATGAAATATGCGACGGCGAGCACTTCTGAGTAGCAGCTTTGACGTCCATTGATAATCTGCTGCTCGTTGATTGGCCCAACCTAGCATCGCTCGGTCTGTAGGCGTAAACACCTTGTTTTATTGCATGCACGTAAGACACGGAGGAGGGTATTTGAAAATTGCCCTGCCATTCTTTGCGCCCCTGCCACCCTCACTACCATGAATGACATCCCCCAGCCTCTACCGATTTCTCCTGCCCACTGCGCCCGCAACTTCAACTAACGCACCGGCCTGGTCGGTCACCTGCGAATCCATCGCACGGAGACTGGTGAACCAGTGCCTGGGGCTCGGACATACAGTCGACGTGCCCGCCTTCACTGCCCTCACTGCTCCCGCACATTTACTCACCGCATGGGCCTATTAGGACACATGCGCCTCCACGGCAACCTCCAGTAAACCACCGGAGGCTAAGTTACATCAGCGCACACTACCTACACCAATACATCGACAACACCTTCAAAATCACAATTTACCAGAGTATATTACGGTTTCCTAGACACCGTGGCTGGGAAGTCTGTCAAACTGACGCTTCCACCAGACCACGCCGTCGGCTCAGTGTATGTGCTGTGTGTGTCGAGTGGCTGACCAGTGGACTGGGAGTCAGACGGCGATGGCTGCTCCATATCCCCTGAGTTTGTGAATCCAAGTGTGTGCGTTATGGGGGCCAGGTCGTGCTTTGGCGCACGAAGACGGGTACGCCGATCCGTCAGCCAATGCGCCCACTCCCACATCAGGCAACTGACCGGCTCGGACAGTGGTCTGATTGTGGGGGTTGGGGACAGAGTGAGGTCGACAGCTCAGCGCATGTTCCTCACTATAAACAATCTGACGCGCTTGAAACTATCACGGTGCGCTAAAAGCCGTGGCTTTGAAGGTTGCCAACTGACGGGATAACTCGGACCGCGTGGTCAGCCCAATGTGTGTTTTGTGTGGAGTGGCTGACTGGCGGACTGAGAGTCAGGCTGCAATGGCTCCTTCTTAATGTGGTGTTTATGGCACTCCCACTCCGTGGGATCCGAGCCAGGTGTGGTGGTACGCCCAGGGGCGGCTCCGGCCGCACCAGCCATTTGTGCCCTCTCCCATCTCCGGTCTTCTTGACTCTGTCTTGACACCGGGCTCAGGTGGGGAAGGAGGAGAGAGGGCGGTAGCTGCAGCGCAAGGCTACTATCACTTAAAACTAATTCACGCGCAAGCCACCGTCCCTGCACCACCTGGTGTGGAGCATACGGTGGACCTCGTCGAAATCGACGGTCGAACTGCCAGTAGTGCAAATAGAAAGCCAGCAGACCAAATCCAATTGCAGTCCGATTCCACAGCAAGGTCAACCAAAGGAAAATTTTATTACTCGAAAGGGGCCAGAGGATGGATCGAGACCTTGAGAAAGCTCTAGTCAACGATTCTGCATTGTTACCTCGCGAATTTGGCAAATAATCTCCAGGGTGTTTGTGGGCATAAGCAGAAATAGACGCCAATGTGAACTTTGTTGTCTTTCGGTCTTTTTCTTCGGGCAAGCCAAACTGGTGCGAGTCCAATGGTGTTCATGTTGGGGCCCCGGATTCCAGAATGAGCAGGCTTATCCAATGAGGTTAAAGAATCTCATTCTGTGCAAAATCAAACCGACTGACAGCGTAACCGCCTTAATCGCAAGTTGTTCTGTGAACTAGGGCTGATATTGCAGCTAATCTATGTCCTCTAAGCCGATAGATGGATGGGCAATGATATTAACGCCTGTTTAGGAAAGAAAATTGGCAAGCGCATTGGAAACGCCCTTATGAAAGTTGTTTTTTGTGGTGTGTTTAGAATCAAAATCCATATGGGTAATTCCAGGTTCGATGGTTTTAGAGGAAAGTTAAAAAATCGGATAAACAAAGACAAAGGAGACTGAAATGGTCATTTCTGGATCATTAGTTGTCATCAATCAGTCATATCCAACCGCAGGCGGTACCCAGCCCGAGGTTCGAACCCGCAACCCGCTGATCAGAAGTTTGCTGTTCTAACTATTGAGCCGTGGGCTCGTTGCCTTGTTGTAAATATGGACGTTCGTTGATGAAGGCTCATCGATCGTCTAGTTCAGCTTTCTTTATGTGCCAGAAACGTTCATATTCGTCTCCCTTGTCTCTGTCGGTAAGGTTATTCTACCAATAATACTAGTTGCTGTGTGCCCGCTGGCGAGGCTCAAGAAGGAGCCCTAAAGCAGTACTGGACGTGTGAATTCCGTTAACGATCGGTAAGCGTTCCTCAACTAAGAGTAAAAAATCACTCGCTTTGAATAAGTTACGAAAGGTTTCATTGCTAGGTGGATGGTAGGGAGTTCTCGACCACAAGTGCTATAGCGAATTTGCGGAGTTGTCAATTCGACGGATTAGAAGACCGATGGTTTGATTTCCTGTGTGGTTTCTTGGAGATTGAGGGTGTGAGAAAAAATAAGAAGTGGTACCTCAGTTAGTTAATGAGAAAGGTACGTCTTCTTAGCAAGGATTTCTTTGCCAATTTAGAATGCACACACAGCAATGAAAGATCAACCGTTGATGTTGCCTACACATTTAGTGGAGGAGGGGTAACTTCGGTTGGACGCTGTGGAGGGAAAAGTGGGTTGAAAATTACGAAGCCTATAACACTGTCATGCTATCGGAGAAAATAGGGAGTGGGGAACTCGGGAGTGGTGACAATTCTGGCGTCCATGGGATACCAAACGCACGAGTCTACACCGTGTCCAAGAATAGGAACAAAGTACGTCAAAGACGCGTTTGGAGAGGCATTCGTCTACATCCCGAATTCGGCCAATCGCTTACGAATGGGACGTAGGTATTGAAGGTGTTCATTTTCACTCGAAATTTTAATCAGACGGTCGTCGATATAAAGAGACAAATGTTACATTATCGCGGAACTCCTTGCCGATGTATTCAAATGTCTGGACAGCGTTATGAAGGCCAGAAGGCATCCTAACGGATTCGAAAACACTGAATGGAAACATATTTACCGTTTTAAAGATGCGATCTGCGACGAAGGCGATATAGTAAAAGGTTTAAACTAGGTCAGTGCTGGAAAAAAAATTGTACCAGTGAGCCTAGATAAAAATAACGGAGCTGGGGAAGTGAGTATTTGTCTGGAACAGTCATAAGTTCGACGATACCCGCCGTGTGCTCCACAGCATGGTGGTGCAGGGAAGGGGGTTTGCGCTAGATTTTAGTAGGAGCAGACTTTCGATGCACCTACCTCACTCTCGGCTCCACTCGTACCCCACCTGGGCCCGATGTTAAAACAGTCACAAAAACCGGAGATAGGAGAGGATGCAGGCCCGCGCACTGGTTCACCACAAACAAGGACACAACAGATTACCAATGCCGACAAAGACAAGGGCGACTGCAATGGCCATTTTTAGCTGATGGGCCGTTGTCAGCCAGTTATCAACCGCAGGTGGTTCACTACCCGAGGTTCGATCCTGCGACCTGTTGATCAGAAATCCAACGCTCTAGCCATTGAGCCACGGGCCCGTTGTCTTACCGGTTTAGATCGGGAATATTAATTACATTCGTTAACAAACACTCACCGGTCGGTAGCGCAACTCACTCCGCACTGCCTTGGGGCTCACTCTCGCCTCGCGTTTTGCACCACCTGGCTGATAACAGCTAATGAGCCAGAAATGGCCATTCCAGTCTCCCTTGTCTTTGTCGCCATTTTTTAATCTGCTAGAGGGGCTTGAGAATGTGCCCTAAAGCACAGCGGAACGAGTGAGTTCCGTTAGAGATAGGTGAGCGTTCGTCAACGAAGGACAAAACATCAGAAAAGGAGAGTGGCTCGGATCCCAGCTGAGTGGGAATGCCATAAAGGCCACATTAAGAAGGAGACATTCCAGCCTGATTCTCAATCCGTGGGACTGAGTTATCCCGTCAGCTGGCAGTATTCGAAGCCACGGCTTTTAGTTCACCGTGATAGCTTCAAGTGCATCAGATTCTTTATAGCGAGGAAAATGTACCGAGCCGTTGACCTCTCTCTCTCTCTTCCCAACCTTCAGAATCAGGTCACCATCTGAACCGGTCAATTGTCTCATGTGGGAGAGGGCGCATTGGCTGACAGAGCTGGCGACCCCGTCTGCGCGTGCCATAGCACGACTCGGCCCTCTCGAGACTCACACTAGGATTACCAAAGCCAGGGACTAAGAAGGATCCATTGCCGTCTGACTCCCAGTCCACTGATCAGCCACTCATCACAACGCACACTGTTCTGACGGCGTGGTCTGTTATCTAGCGTTAGTTGGCGGCCATCCAAGCCACGGCGTTTTGTAAACTGTGTTAGTCCCAGGCTCAGATCACACATGCAAGAGGGACCACATAGAGAAGGAGCCGAGGATTATGCTTCCCTCTTACGTGAGAGGTGCTGGTCGGGAACAGTATAGTCGTTCAAATGGTAGAGACCATCGCAAAGCGCATGCAGAGGCTGTCTACAGGCTACTGTAGGATTGCCCAGTGCCCAAATTCATCACATTGCCGAATGCAGTCTTGGCGATTGGCAACTTATCGACGATCAAATGGAACAAGCAGACTTTAAATAACTCATCGGATCAATTCAGTTTTGAGACTTGACCTCGATGAGGAGACTGATAACGAGATATGAATCAGCAAGAAAAATGCCAGAGGAAACTTTAAAAGCAGTGAATCTTCCCGGAAAAGGTCTTAAACCAAGGTCTGCAGTCAGGGATAGTTGACCAATGCTCTTTTTGTTGCCGGCTTGAGAGAAAATACGGTTTGGGTAAATTACGGTCAGCTGGTGATGGTAAACCTAAGCTGACATCAGCATCAGTGCACGAAAGGAAGTTGTGATAAATATTCTTGTGTTCAACGGGAAGAAAGTGATTTGAGCCCTGTCTCAGAACTAAAACAGTGTCCAGTCGATCAAACTACCAAAACGTTGAAGACTCGCGCAGCTCGAAAATTTGAATCAAAGTTCGAAATTTCATCAGCTGTGGGTCGCTGTTTATGTAGCCTTCTGTTGGGAGTGTATAGGATCCCTGTGCTTTCCTTTAGGGGAACTCTTGCACGGGTCAGATTTTTTCTGAGAGGAGAGGCGGACGGTCCATGGCAGTATCGATTTCCATTAGGGAGATTCTGTCGATGGAAGAGTGGGGATGTGTGAACGTTCGATAGAGAACGCTTATGCAGTGCTCAGCCCAGTGGCTCCCAAGTTTATCTTTGTCGATAAGAAGTATTGACTCTTTGGAACCGATAAAGCGATGCTGTCCGTTTATTGTGGTGGCCGTAAACCGGCTTGAAAGGCACAGAGAAGTAGTTAATTCCTGCCTATCATCGGCCTTATAATTAAGGTCGGAAGGTTGCCAACTGACAATTACACTCAGACCTCGCAATTAGTCCAATGTGTGTTTTGTTTTTAGTGGCTGACTGGTCGTCTGAGAGTCAGGCTGCGATGGCTCCTTAACGTGACCTCTGGCTTTCTCACACATGTGAGATGTTAGCCGTTCAACCCCCTGTTGTGTGAAATCCTGGTGCTTGTGTTTGGGGGCTAGGTCGTGTACGTAGTCACCAGCAGCTGCGCCCGCTTCCGCATCAGACAACTGACTGGCTCGGACAGTGGTCTGGTTGTGGGGGTGGGGGAGAGAGTGAGGTCGAAAGCTCAGCGTATTTTCCTCACTATAAACAATCTGACGCGCTTGAAAATATCACGGTGCGCTAAAAGCCGTGGCTTGGAAGGTTGTCAACTGACAGGATAACTCGGACCGCGTGGTCAGCCCAATGTGTGTTTTGTGTGGTGTGGCTGACTGGCGGACTGAGAGTCAGGTTGCAATGGCTCCTTCTTAATGTGGCCTTTATGGCACTCCCACCCCGTGGGATCCGAGCCAGGTGTGGTGGCGTGCCCAGGGGCGACTCCGGCCGCGCCAGCCACCTGCGCCCTCTCCCATCTCCGGTCTTCTTGACTCTGTCTTGACACCGGGCTCAGGTGGGGAAGGAGGAGAGAGGGCGGTAGCTGCAGCGCAAGGCTACTATCACTTAAAACTAATTCACGCGCAAGTCACCGTCCCTGCTCCACCTGGTGTGGAGCATACGGTGGACCTCGTCGAAATCAACGGTCGAACTGCCAATTAATAAGGTCAGTGAAGGGTAAGAGTATCCCATATTTCTGAAGTAAATGTTGATGCTTTTCCTTCGAAAAGGGCCCAAGGAACAAAGAAAATTGATCGATCCTGCGACATTAAGTGGATGGAAATGTGACTTGGATTTTTAAAAGTAATATGGTGTGATAATTATGAAATTACAGCTCGTGAATAAATAGTTTATACAAATTAATTTTTTAAATAATTTAATGCTGAGGCTATGTAAGATGAATAACTGCGAGAAAATACTAGTATCCCCTGCCTGGCCTCGTCCATATGCGGAGCCAGAAGGTGATGGACAGAGCTAGACCCCCTGTATATGTAAGCCGTTGCACGCGAAAATATATCAGTCGTCCGTGTACGCATTCTATACCTACAGTTAACTGCATATAATTAAATTTATGCTGTTTTCTCTATGAAAAGATTTTAAGCTAATTTGCGTAGGTAATAAAGTCTTCAGTGTTTGCGGTTGAAACGCTTGTACTCATATAGAGGCTAGCAGGTGTGGGCACTGGAAGCATAGCTGTGGTAGCATCAACAGAAACTGTCAGCAGCAGACGGTCTTGAATTTGCAGCGAGGAACCACGGGAGAGGAGGAGTTGAAGGACTTTACTGATGAGAAGCTGCAAACCTCCAATGGCGGGAACGTTTCTACGACTTCCTCCATGGTCTGAATGGCTGAATGGGTTGTGGCACGTCTAGAATCACTGACCACAGCGGAGAGTTCTTAGAATTTTTGATGCGATCAGCCGTCTCAGCGAACATTTGGACACATGAAGAAGGACTACCACTCGCACAGGCAAAAGGTAACTAACGGAGGAGAAGTTGCTTGAAAATTATTGAATCTGTATTTTGTTCATCTGATGACTGCTCATGTTGCTAAGATGTTGCATAGCCTTCCTATCACCGAGATATTAAAGACTCTAACACTGAAAGCGTTTTTTTGAGGTTCATAGGGCAGTGAGAGAAATGGGGCAGGGACGACATTTATAGCGGTATACGAGGCGTCTGTTGACGGGCTGGCCAGACTGTCATGTAGGTCGGTGATCATGTTCATTGGCAGAGCATTCACGAAGGAGCGGTATTTAGTCTCCTCTCTACCGATCTGCCGCAAGGCAAAACGAGCTTGCAGTGTGGGCAGTTAACACGTGATATTGCTGAGTCACGCGGCTAGGAGGTCGAAAGTGGAAATGCCATTTACCAGGAGATTCGGTGGTCATGAATAGTCAATGTCGATCAGAGATCGCATACCTAATCTAGTTGACTGATGGGTTGCAGCAGCAGTGACACTGATTGAAAAATTGGAGCAGCTTAGGTAGCAAATCCTGCCTTGTCAAAAGATACGAGCAACGGAAAAGTGCAGTGGGGATGGATCTCGGAAGGCACTGCTAACAAAAAGGTTTCACCAGCGTAGAATGCAAACTAACCAGTCGTATGACAAGGCGCCACAAAGTAACGGCAGGCGTAGGATTTTTGTTCGACGCATAATTTGTTGCAGACGTTTTGAGCACACTATAAGCAAGTTGCTTGTGTCCCTGCAACTTAATGAATCACCTAATCGTTAATGCTTTTATTACAGTCGCTTGAACCAATGTTCATTGTGGCCATAGTCAGAATACTACAAAAATGGACAATAATAGGTGAAGAGGAATTATATGACCCCCCAATGAATATCTTATTTCTATTCCATCGGTCCGTCAGATTAAATGGTTGACTCGTCTACAGGATAACAGCCATCTTGAAGCATAATCTGACCTTAGCTATTAAATGACCCTTGTATGAAAATTTCACATGCTACCCTCAAAACTGTGATGTCTAAGATGGTGATTGGGATGGGGTGATCGACTTCCTAAGTCCCGATCCAATGACGAACCAAAGCCGTAGGGAACTGCCTGCCAAAATGCGTGCTGTGTAGGGTTCAGCGCTCAGAATACGAATCTGTTGAACTCTGATCTCAAGGTCCAGAGCTTTAATCCTCCGTCTGAGTGAATAGACGTGTGAATTGGAATGACTCCAGGCTAGAGCTGGTATGCAATAATCCTTAAAAGTATGTTTGCCTTCTAGAAGCACTAAAATGGGCCTGCGGCACAACTGCTTGGGAACTTTCTCTTCTGCGTTCTTCGAAAGCACCCTGTCTGCCTTTCCAAAAGCTTGCTCATCACCGCTAAAATCACCAGGAAAAAGCAAGAGAAGCAAACCCCTGTGGTCATTTAACAGGCATTTACGCCGTTGGCATAACAGGTTCCTGATTTAAGTTTAGAAGTCATTATTTTATTGAGATCATGCAATATAAACCTTTATGAAAATATAAATTAAATAAATATAAAATAAAGTATGTTATTGCACGTTTGTCATGCATGGATTCAGAATGAACGCCCACAACTCTTTTCCCTAGCTTGATTATCTGAAGATTCTCCTACCTATCGTGAACAGCCGGAATGTTGACCTGCGAAGTAGATTCTCTGCCGCACACTTGCTACTTAGACATCGTCAAAAATTGATCATCGTCTTCGTTATAGTCAAAGCCTTGCATCAGCAGTGTGTGCTAGACACAATAGCTAGGCCGCTGCAAACGATAACGGTAGCGCACGGCTACGTGTGGGCTATAAAAATTTTTATGCATTAAAATAAGCATGAAACGTAAACACGATTTTTTCCTTTTTTTCTTTTTATATACCGAAAGGCCTACTAGTACTACCGTCGCAATATTACAGATAGGATAACGCCAAAGATCATGGGGTGAGAGAATTACAATAGGTTTGCTATCTCGTGGAATGTCAACCAAAATTCTGAAACGTGATTTTGACTTTCAACAAATACCTAATGCAGTTGTAATACTAATTATCGCGCAGCCTAATCCCAAGACATTTCAGTCATGGCAAGATACTGGCCACCTATGTAGCTAATGATTATTTCAGTAGTATAAATTTTCCTCATTGGTTGTCAGTGTCCTCATAAATTCAAATATGTTTTATAGAAAACATGCACTCAAATATTTTTCTTGTGCACATCAGGTAGTACTTTACGTCCTTCAAATTTACATGCTGACAAAAGTGTATCTTACGGTTTTAAACAATTTGTCATTATGAGCTTTTTAAGACCGTAAAATGCCCATTAATAAGGTATCATATCTGCCATTGACAAATGCTGCTTGTACAGTATAGCACATGCTTCGCATACTATACAAAATTCGATAGACAATATGTGACACCTTCCTCCTAACGTTGAGAAATGCGTGATTTTCTTTAAACCGAATGTACACAGCATGCAGGTAAAAACCCTCAATAAATTTGTACCGACAGGTCAGCGTCAACATTATGCGACAACTGCGCAGTTTTTTAAAACTGAAAGTTACAATTTCGTAAAGTACACAATTATCTGTAAGCGCAGCCGTGTAAGTGATGAGTATCTGAAACGATATTTTAAGGTTTTTTTTCTGTAAATGGGTCTGAATTTGTATAGCTTTCGATACTCAAGGCGAAAAATGAATTTTTCTTAAGTAGTCGGTTTTTTACAGTGTTTTTTTGCAGGTGGTCTGTAAGAGGCTCATTCAAAAGCCGGCAGCCTGTCGTGACTGAAATCTGTTTTTGGATTAGACTACACGAAAATGACTATTATAACGATGTTGAAATATGTTTTTGGAATCTTAACCGAATTTCAAAATTTTGGTTGGCATTTCCTGAGACCGAATTTGCCGTATCCTCTCAAAAAGGGCCTTTTTGTTCATTAAAATAAGCATGGAGCGCAAAAAACAAAGGTTACTTGTTTTATTTTTAAGGCCACCACATTTCTCCTAACAGCCTCCTCATACCACTGCTCCGTAAGACACCCACCGCGTGACCGTCGATTCCATCAAGGTTCACCATATGCAGGCTGGACCGCAGCACCGGGGAACTGCACGTAAACTAATGTATAGTGAGGTAGACTTTCACTACATCTAACCCACCCTGTCCTGCCCCGTCCAACATAAATCGATGTTGAAGCAGGATCAAGCCGACCGGATGTGCGGGTGCAGTGGGTGAGGAGGCTGAACAGGCCGTCCAGGGAAGCCACATGTGACCTGGAACCCATTGAATATAGCACTGCAGTAAGATTGACTCTGATCTCCCATCAGTAAGGCTGCTCTAAAGGCCTCATAGCAACTTGACTTTCCGTTCTGAGAAGGACGGAGTTATGCCATCGTTTGGCAGCCTTTCAAACTACTAATTTTAGCGTGCGTATTAAATTAAAACGCATCAGCTCTATTAGTGTGGGGAATGTGCTGATGGGCCGTGAGAATGGAATTCCCAGTGCTGGTCTCACCTTATTTCTTGCCTCTCTCATGCACCTGTAGACCGTTCGATCTTTTAAATCAGCTGATAATGGGATTGGGTGTATTGCCGGACGCGACATGAGAGCCTACGTTTGACAGTTGGACCGTCGTATCCGACGAGGCCTAGCCTGTGCTCCACAGCAAGGTAATGCAGGCATTGTGACTATTTGCGAATTAGATTTAAGTTATATTAGACTTGCGTGGCATCTGCTGCACTCTCTCGACCTCCCCCCTCCGCCTGGGCCCGGTGTCACAACAGAGTCAGGAAGACCGGAGGCTCGAGAGGGCGCAGATGTATGGCGCGGTCGGAGCCGCCCCTAGGCGTGCCGCCGCACCTGGCTCGGCTCCCACAGTGTGAGAGTGCCCTCGAGGCCGCAATAAGAAGGAACCATTGCAGCCAGTCGATCACTTCACACACACACACTGGACTGACTGTGAGGTCTGAATGCAGTCGTCAGCTGGCACTATTCAAAGCCACGGCGCTTAGCGTAGTGTGCTAATCTCAGGTTTGAATCATACATGCCTCTTAAGTGAGAGGTGCCATTTACAAACGCCATTTGTATGATTTTGGGCGTGATCGTGTGTGATTTAGGTTCAGGTAGGGAAAATCCCGGAAAGCCAATGGGCTTCTGACGACACTGGGGAACAACTCACATGTTTTTTGCCGCCCGCCAGCTACTAGAGAAGGGCCAGGAGATGCGAACCCACATCTACACTACCTTCGTGGATCTGATGAAAGCCTTTGACCCGGTGAATCGCGAAGGACTATGGAAAGTCATGCAGAAATTCAGCTATCCTGAGTGGTTCACGCACATGGTGCGTCAGCTTCATGACGGGATGACAGCGCGCGTCACTGACAACGGGATGGTATCCGAAGCATTCGCAGGGACAGAGTTAAGCGGGGCTGCGTATTGGCCCCCACCCTGTTCAGTTTCATGTTTTCTGCTATGCTGATGGACGCCTACCGTGATGAGCGACCTGGGACGGGCACCTTCTCAACAGTCGGCGTATGCAGGCCCCAACGCTCGTGTCTACGACTACAGTTCATGACTTGCTCTTCGTGGATGACTGTACCCTTAACAACGTGATGGAGGAGGACCGGTAAAGGAGCATGGACCTCTTCACCGCAGGTTGTGCCCATTTGGGACTAACAATCAATGCAGCCAAAACTGTGGTAATACTCCAACCACCGCCCAGCGCGGAATACAATACTCCCCGAATCAATGTCAACGGCGCTCAACTCAAAAATTTGGAAACCTTTGCTTATCTGGGAAGCACGCTGTCCCGAAACACGAAAATTGATGACGAAGTTGCTCAATGGTATCTCCAAAGCAAATCAAGTCTTCGGTCGGCTGCAGGCCTCCGTAAGCAATCGCGACGGTATTTACCTGAACACCAAACTGAAGATGTACAAGGCCGTCGTCTTGACGGCGCTCCTTTATGAATCGGAGACCTGGACAGTCTACTCGAACGAAACCAGGAAGCTGGATCACTTCCATCTCATCTGCCTCCGTAGAATACTGAAGCTGAGATGGCAAGACAGGATCCCGGACTCGTAAGTCCTGGAGCGGACCGGAATCCTCAGCATTTATACCATGCTGAGGCAAGTACAACTGCGATGGACCGGCCACCTGATGCGAATGGACGACAAGTGACTACCCAAACATTTTTTCTACGGTGATGTCGCTACGGGTGATTGCCGACGGGTAGGTCAAACATGACGCTACAAGGAAACTTTGAAGAAATCTCTGAAGCAACTGCAACTCAACCCATAGTCCCGAATCGCCGCTGCTATGGTCAAAACAGCGGCACGAAAGTCAACAGCTCCCCGGACCAACACTGCCAATACCCAAGCCCTGCCAACGTGCCCACGCTGTCAACGCACATTCCGTAAGAGAATTGGCCTGGTTGGACATCTTTGAACTCAATGCGACAACAATCCCACAACATCAACTTCTGCCACACCTGCCTCCGACACCACGACGACGACCACCTCAACCAATGATAAAACTTCATCGAGGCCCCGCCGCCCACCATCACCGACACCATCCTCGCTGCTCCACTCCTGCGGCGATCACGGTGACGAAAAGCACTTGCCTCACTCCCGCCACATCAGTAGCCACCTCCTACTACCTGCCACCTGCTACCTCCAAAATAACCACCACCACGGTCCCCAGTACCAGCGATGGGGACTCGGTACTAACCTGTCCTGATCGCGATTGCACATTCATCACACACATCGGCCTGGTCGGTCACTTGCGAATCCATCGCACAGAGACTGCCGAAGTAGTGCTTGGAGCACCCTCACATAGCAGAGACTGCCGCCTCCCATGGCATCACTGCCCACGAAAATTCACTCATCGCATAGGCCTACTCGGTCACATGCGCATCCAAGTAAACGGAATCTACCACGATGCCAAGACATCTTGCACACCCATCAACACTTCTCACAGTCCTCCCGTGAGCTCGAATTCCAGTACCAGCAGCAGAGCCCCTCCATAGACTCAGCATCTATTGACCTATCTTGTCTTCATCGTCACCGAATATGAACATCACGCATCGGCCTAGTCGGTCACTTGCGAATCAATCTCACAGAGACCGGCGAACCAGTGCTAGAAGTACCAACATACACCTGCCGCACCCGTGTCAACTGTCCACATTGCCCACGCACATTCACACGACGCATGTGCCTATTAGGCCACGTGCGTCTCCATGAAAACTTGCGGTAGAACACGACCGTCTATACCACAACACTAAATCTCTCCTCATCAGCCTCTGAACCTCACATGATCACACACAACACAAAAACATGCTGTCAGTCTGCATAACTGTTTGTGAGGTAAGCATGATCCTCGGCTCCTTCTCCATGTGGCTCCTCTGTTGCATGTGTAATCTGAGCTTGAGAATATCACCGGGCGATAAGCGCCATGGGTTGGAATGTTGCCAACTAAAAATTACACTCAGACCTCGCAGTCAGTCCAATATGTGTTGTGTGGAGTGGCTGACTGGTGGTCTGAGAGTCAGACTGCGATGGCTCCTTACCGTGACCGCTGGCTATCTCACACACGTGAGATGTGGCCCGTTATGTGAAATCGTGTTGTTTGTGCTTCAGGGGCCAGGTCGTGTACGTACTACGCATAGACGAAGTCACCAGCTACCCCACCCATTTCCGCATCAAACAACTGACCGGCTCTGATAGTGATCTAATATGAGGTAGGGGAGTGAAAGAGGTCGATGATTCAGCGCATTTTCCTAACTATACACAATCTGAGGCACTTTAAACTATCAAGGTGCGCTAAAAGTCATGGCTGGGAAGGTTGCCAACTGATGGGAACACTCGGACCGCGTTGTCAGCCCAATGTGTGTTTTGTGTGGAGTGGCTGAATGGCGGACTGACAGTCAGGCTGCAATGGTTCCTTCTTAATGTGGCCTTTATGGCACTCCCACTCAGTGGGATCCGAGCCAGGTGTGGTGGCACGCCCAGGGGCGGCTCCACCCTCGTCAGCTACCTGAGTCTTCTCCCGCCTCCGGTCTTATTGAGTCTGTTATGACATCGGGCTCAGGTGGGGGAGGAGGAGAGAGTGTGGTAGCTGCAGAGCAAGGCTACTATCACTTAAAACTAATCCACGCACAAGTCACCGTCCCTTCACCACCCTTCTGTGGAGCATATGGTGGACATCGTCGGTCAGACTTCCGTGTGTTGTGTAGGTAGGGAGACCCTTCGCGCAACCTCGTCCCAGTCCAACAAACGCGTGTGGTATGCCAGTCTGACGCTCGTTTTGATACAGCTCGTCTGCAGAATTTTGAACTGTTGGTTGTGGTGGCTATAGTGCACTCACTATCTTGCCCAGCACAGATGCAGTAACGTGTGGTTATTCGATAATACCTAGGTTCGAGTTCACTGTCCTAAAAGTTGCTCACTTGCGAATTTTTAATCTCCGAATCGAAGCAGACGCAAGTTACTGCTAACTGATTAAATAACGTCAATTGGGCTTCCTGTTTTTTCCCTTTATCGCTTTTTTTCCAAACGTAGCATGCGGTGTCCACTGAAACCCATTACACTTAATTATTATTCTCACAAATTCTCCCCGGTAGAAAGGATTATTTGAACCAAATTGCAATCTGTGGTTGCTTTGCAATTTTTGTATACGGTCCTTACTGTAAGACTCTTCTGGGTGATCTATGTAGTGCACACTGAGAAATGAATCAGCTTTGTCGCGTATGACCATCTTTTTATTACTGATGAAAAATCAGTAATGTTTCTCAGAGATGATAGGTCAAACGTCCAATGATACCCAGCTTTTTGCTGGAACTAGCTCTCTTTGAGATGTCTTACGGGAAATAAATAAAAATATGACCGGAAAGAGAAGAAGCTAGTCTTCCCATAAAAAACACTGGAAAATAAATGATAGATTGAACACCCACAAGCCTGTTAGAGAAACTTCTCAAGCGTTCCAGATGAATTCCAATACTCTGGGGACATATAGTTATCTCGTTTTATCAAGATAAAGAAACATGTGAAATCACTTTCATAGAAAATGTATAAGGAGTAGATAGAAGAACTTAGTAAAATCCTGGATTGCCGTCCCATTTGAAAAAGTCAATCTCTTGATTGTGGAGCAGTGTAATGTTATCGGGTTTAAAGAGCTCCATAGGAACTGTATGAACAGTAAATCGTAAAGAAATATATGAAGTGAACTTTTTAAAAAAATATTTTGTGAAGAAAATCGATTTTTTGAGTTTTAGAAACCATAGGATACAATATACCTACTCATGTTTTGCATTTTTCGCACATGACTGGCATAAGTGGTCTAGCAGATCCTGCATCACAAGCCAACATGTCACACGGTAAGAGTTAACTTCAATTATTTGCCACACCCGTCAATATTTCAACTGCACTTGTTGGCAAACTATTGAAGGATTTAGATGGACGTCTCCGAGCATTTGGCATTTTCTGGTGGATGATGTTCTACTCTATCCGACCTAAGTCATATTTATTATTGGTAGCCGACCTTTACTCTGCGCAATTTCACTCAGTATTTTTTATTAGAGTTTGAATGTGTTATTACCTAACGAAAAACTGTATAGTCGTGTTTCAGGAAAACCCATAACTTCTTGTCGTTAAGAGGTCAACCACAGTCGACATCCACGCACAGGGTCAGGTCTTTATAAATTGCACATATGCTGTGCTAGCGCAATTTTTTCGCATAGTTTCTTTGAACTGCAGTTCATATCGCAGTTAAATAAAGTAAAGAAATATATTTTGACTGCAAATGTGGCATATACGGAGAAGAAATGGACACAATGTGGTAATGTACTGGAGGCGAGTATGCAAAATAAAATAGCTAAAGTTCGAACGATTAACGCATTGAAAAAGCACTAAAACGCCTTACGGGAAGGAAATTAATATCAGAAGTTCTTGTTAACTCCTTAAAACAGGAACAACCCACCATTGCAAAAATATATGTTCTTCCAAAAATTCACAAAACTGGTATCCCACTGCGACCGATAGTCTCCTTAATCGGTGCACCGAAATATAAAATTTCAAAGTGGCTATTTCACCAGCTACATCCACTTACAAAGAGCTCTGAATACTCCATTGAAGATTCAAAAAGTTTTCTAGACAAATTAAAAGGAATCACAGTTACACCTGACGAGGTAATGGTTTCATTCGATGTGGTCTCGCTCTTCACCACGATCCCCCTTGATTTAGCGAGATCATGCAGCGAAGAACTACTCCACGCCTACGTCACTGATGTACCTGCCGATGCTTTACTCCAATTCCTAGACCTTTGTCTAGAAACCAATTTTTCTTTCTCTGGCCAATGCTATCAACAACTTAATGGGGCCCCTATGGGGTCACCCATATCCGGCTTCCTGGCTGAAGCTGTAATGCAGAAATTGGAATCGATAGCTCTCCCTGGTGTTAAACCAAAATTTTGTTTGCGATACGTTGAGGATACATTTGTCATCGTCAAGAAAGAACTATTAGACCTGCTCCACAAAAATCTAAACTCAACATTTCAAGGAATTGAATTTACGTTCGAGATGGAAGCTGATGGACAATTGCCATTTCTGGATGTCCTCGTACATCGGAAAACTGATGGATCACTCCACACCTCAGTTTACCGCAAAGAAACATATTCTGAGGTCATCCTACACTTTGAGAGTAATCATCCTATCTCTCACAAAAAAAGTTCTGTCTACAGTCTCCTAAATCGAGCCAAAAACACTGCTCTGATGAAGAAAGTTATCGAGCAGAAATGAAATACCTCTTTAACTTGTTCTCTAAAAATGGATACCCCCGTGACTTCATGTATCGATGTCTGAAGCGACAAGAATCCGAAAAGAAAGGTATTTCAAACAACACGGCCACCCAGGCACCCAAAACAATGACCTGGCGAACTCTCTCATACATTAAAAATTATCTGAGCTTGTCGAAAGACAGCTTAAAAAACACCAGATACAAGTAGCACACCACCCTACATCTACTTTAAACTCACAGCTTGTACAACCTAAGGACAGGGTTAGCTACCTTGATAAAAAAGGTGTTGTCTACAAAATATCATGTTCCAGTTGTAATGCCGTTTATTGTGGCCAAACTGGGAAATCTGACTCAACCCGCTTACACGAACATCAGTTGGCGGTTAGAAGACGAGACCATTTATCCCAAGTGGGCTATGCATACACTGGAAACCGGACATAAATTTGCGTGGGAGAAAACACGGATTGTTGGCATCTGCCCAATCAGAAAAGGCCGTGAATTCCTGAAATCAATGCACTCAGATGAGGCATGCAACAACCGGCATATCGATTTGGATGCCACATACAAAAATCGTTAAAGAAAAATTCAAGCGCACACAACCAATCACGACGTGATGACGAACTACACTCACAGCCTATTGGTTCGGATTTCGCCCAGTCGCAGAATACTTTGTTTAACACGGTTAACTGATTAATTGTTCCTGTACACTGCCCGTAGTCTGACGACGAGCGGGGGGAGAAGTCTCGAAAATTACGCATTAAAGTTTCTATTTTTCCCAAAGAATTTCGTCTTTTCTATATATATATATATATATATATATATATATGATAAGGTGGAACCGACAAAGACACGGCAGACCGGAATGGCCATTTATGGCTTATAAGCCGTCATCAGCCAGTCATACGCAATCCCAAAGTGTGGCACACCTGTGATTCGAACCCACGACCTTTGGTATTTGAGTCGAACGGTCTACCATTGAGCCACGGGCTCGTTGTTTTGTCGGTTTTGATCGGGAATATGATGATAGTGTTGGGCTCACCGATCTTCTTAAGGAAAATGCATGTTCCGTTGTGCCCTGGAGCTAAGACTAGAGCCCTCGGAGGCGATCGCATAGTGACGTGTAGCATATATTGATAAGGTGGAACCGACAAAGACAAGGGAGACCGGAATGGCCATTTCTGGCTTATTAGCCGTCATCAGCCAGTCATACCCAATCCCAAGTGTGGCACACCTGGGATTCGATCCCGCGACCTTTGGTATTTGAGTCGAACGCTCTACCATTTAGCCACGGGCACGTTGTTTTGTCGGATAATCCTGAACTATGGGAGCAATCATCGTGCTGCCCACAAACGAAGCTGCGTTCGAGCTCTTTTTCACCGCGCCTCCCGGTACTGTAACAGCGAGTAGCTACTTAAAAAAAACTTGCCTATTTATACAAACTATTCCGATCTAACGGATATCCGATGAGCTTCGTGAAAAACTCTCTCCGAAGTCACAGGCAACCACAATATCAGAGCTCTAACGGAGAAGTAGTACCGAGGAAATTCGTTTCATTGCCATACATGCAGGGCATTTCGGAAACGATCTCCCGACAACTAGACCGATTTGGTATCTGCATCGCTAACAAGCCAGCGTCCTCCCTACGGGCAGCACTATCACGTGTTAAAGATCCCGTACCCAAAGAGCAACAAACCAATGTTATTTACCGCATTTCATGTGCGAATTGCTCTTGCGCTTATGTAGGCCATACAGGCCGACGACTCGGGACCCGCATAAATGAACACAAACTGGCCATCCGCCGACGCGATCCCTTGTCTCTCGTGTTTGCGCACGCCGTTGATTGCGACCACCGCTTCAATTGGGAGGGAACGGAAGTGGTCACCATGGCTAGCACCAAACAGGCACGCGAATTCCTCAAAGCTTGGCACTCCGACACTAAAAGTATCAACCGCCACGTCGATCTGGATGCGCATTACGAAGGTCTGCGTGCACGGTCCACTGACTTGCGCCCACCTTAAAATCAACAACTGCTTATCCGTGCCCTGCCAAGTGTATCCTCGCTGACTCTGCATCTCCCGCCACTTGACTTGCTATCATAACTCTAGCACCCCTCCCCTTACATGCGACAGCTATCGTAACAGGATCCACGGCCCCCAAACCCCCCATGGCGTCAGTCTGTCGATGTAATCTCTCTCTCGCGTGACAATCCCAACTCTTACTTCTCATTTCGTCTGACGACGGGTTGGTGTAACCAGCTTGAAAATTCACGAGTAAACCTCGATTTTCCGACGAGCCTTCTTTCTTCATTTATCATCTCGGAATGCATACTACCTCAACTATTCATATATATATATATATATATATATATATATATAAAATAATATTAAATAAATAATGTAGTGCACCTTTTTGATAATATAATGAAAGGAAAAAATGTCATCAGAAACTATATTTTCACTCGTGAATTTTCAAGCTGTTTGCAACCACTCATCGTCAGACAAAATGAATCGTGGAAGATGGGATTGTTAATGTAGAGTTTAAGGTTTCAGCCAGAGAGAAAGGTAGACCTCTTTGCGATGGAGGGGGAGTGTACCGGAGGTGTCTTAATTTGTTCTGAGTCATCGTGTTGGGGAGGAATGGCATACCATTTAAATTCTACATGTCAAGACATTTAGCTCGTCAGTTAACCGTGATACAAGACACTCCTAGTCGATGTTTATGTCATCATGGCGGTTGATGCTGTTTGCACTGAGAGTATTATGTCAAGAGGGATTTCCGTGCTTGTTTAGTGTTAGCCATGGTGACTGCTTCAGTATGGCCCTAACTGAAACACCGGTCAGGCTCAAGGAGTCAAGTTGGCGGATAACCAGCTTGTGCTCGTTAATGCGGGTCTTCAGTCAGCGACCCGTGTGACCAATGTAAACACAGGGGAGGTTAGTGCTTTGGATTTGATGAATGACGGTAATTTGCCGCTATTTGGGCATGGGTCTTCTACACGGGACAGTGCTGCATGCAGGTCAAACTCGTTTACTTATCGAGCTATTGCTTTAGAGACTTCTCGCATGAAGGGAACGAAAAAGGATTTTCGTTGCACCACTTCTCCATTAGAACTCAAGTCTTGTGGTTGTCTCCAGTGTCTGAGGCAGTTTTTTGCGAATCTTATCGGATATAAATTGGGTCGGAAAAATTGATATACGTTAGATACTTCGTTCTTATGCAGATACTTGCCGTTCGAACGCAGCTTCCTTTATGGCCGCAGGGTGGTAGCTTTAATATTTGAGGATGATATCGGCACTGAAATCTTCCATTTATAAGCAGGTTGTGGGGTTGCCATGATTCAGGCTTTGCAAAATTATGCCGCGAAACGAGAGGACGTATCCTTCTGCCTCTTCGAGAGTAAACTGTGTTGTGGGAAGGCACCACTAAGACTCTGGTGCGGTTATTAAACTTCACAGTTTTTGAGACAATGCAAGTATCGGCTACGTAGAGGAGCCGCATTTTGGATTTGAGGATTTTAACGACAGTTTCTTCTAGCCCTTGTAAGACTAGTTTGGTGAATAGCCCTGATATCGTCGAGCCCATTTGGATGCCCTTGATCTGATAGAAATATTGATCCTCGAATCGACAATAATTATCAAGACGGAATCAAAGCATGTCTTAAATATGCTGAGTTGGAATTTCAGTGGAAGTTATGGCTAGGCGTCCAGCTACGCTCTCAAATGCCTGGTCATGTATTATTGGGGAAAACAGGGCAACCACATCAACCGATAGAATGCATTCATCAGGACGCACGTTTATGCACTGGATTCGCTGAAGGTCATAAACACGTGGAAACGCGGGGGCCACTGAGAGTCATTACTCTGGGGTCCGTAGGACTTATGAGCTCCTATCGAGTGAGTTCATTCACCTTCTTGTTTACGGTGATAGTCTGTTTTTTTTTTGGGTCCTGAGCGAGTGACATGTAGGCTTCCCTGCCAGTACGGAATTTGTTGATCTAGTTTACGTGGTCAGTTGCACCATCTTTGTCTACAGACACAACAACGACACTGTCATCCGACCTCAGAGATCGTGCTCCCTTTTCTACCTCTTCTTCTTCTTCTTCTTCTTCTTCTTCTTCTTCTTCTTCTTCTTCTTCTTCTTCTTCTTCTTCTTCTTCTTCTTCTTCTTCATCTAGCGGTAAGCTTTTCTGATGCTTTATTTTCCGAATAAGGTCGGTATCCCATCCGCACGCATGTATTCAAGGATAGTTGAGGTCAGCAGCAAGAGCCCAAAATTGACTATGACGTTTGTAATTGCAACATCAGTATGACAGAACTGTATCCCTTGCGACAGGAGACTTCTTTCAGCGGGTGTTTAGTGCTTTTTCGTAAGAATGAAAACATTCGTAGACATATAACTATAGCTTATAGGACGGAGAAGAGATTGGAGCTTCTCTTGGAGATCGCCTCGCTTCTTCCTATGAGCATACTTGGCGGGGCCAAATATGCGCTGCAGTACGTCTTCCAAAATGTTTTCTTCTATAAGGATGCCTTGTATGGTCTCCTGAACAGGGCACGGAAAAAGTAAAGGCCTATAGTACAAGTGGCTTTGTGTTGAATTCCAGAGAAATTATGTTTAGGATTAAGGTCAGGCTTAGGGTTAAGTTTGGGCTTAGGGTTACGTTTGAGATAAAGGTTAAGGTCAGAGTTGTGGTTAGGGTCATGAGTAGGCTAAGGGTTAAGGTTTTTATAGTGTTAACTGTAGGGTTAAGATTAAGGTGACAATTTAGTTTTATTTTAGGGGCAGTGTTTAGACGCGCGTGTATTTAGCTTTCCTGAAATTTACCGTAAGGCCACCTATTTTAAGTGGACAGGCGGTTCCTATTCCTGTGTAATGTTTAAGCGGCCATACAAGTAGGTCTTACCTGTGTTACTTTATTTTTTGCATTACAACCAGTAGACTGCCATGATTACGACAGCGATGAAGAAAGCTAATTTGTTAAAATGTTTTCGCTTCTCTTAGTGCATGCATATGCCACCCAAAACATATATTAAATACCTGAAGCAGTGTGCATTACGAGATGATATAAGTGAAGAAGAAAGCTGTTTAGGAAATAGCTGTTTACAACAACACATTGTCAGGCGAAACGCATAGTAGGAGGCAGAATTGTGTGGGCACAGACAGAGTGAAAGGTAGACGTCCTTGCGATGATGGAATGGGGGTTTATGAATCGTGCCGTGCTGGCATTGATGGCGCACACATGTCCCACTTCGGCCAGTTGTTGCCCTAAAAGGCAGCCCTACCTATAACATGGCAAAGTGGATGTACTCAAATGTGGAGATCCTCCATGGCAATTCGACTGTCTGAGTTCGGTATGCCTCTCAATTCTTTGAAGACCTTCAAAGTCGGACGATTCAATCGAATGAAATCATGGTTCCTTTCGATGTGACTTCGTTATTTACATCCATCCCAACGAATTTGGAGCACGAATTTTTATGCAAGTGGCTATGAGAGGTATACTTCGAGGCTCAGAGTCAACTGAAAACTGAACACCTCATGAGGCGGTTCGAATTCGGCCAAACACTTATTTGCCTTTGCTGGAGAAACCTATGAGCAGATCAAAGAAACTCCAATGGGCTCCCCCTCTCTCGTGTTTGGTGGCAGAACTGGTCCTATAGGAGCTAAAAACCACTGCCTTTATCCAAATTGAGCCTGTCTTTTGGCACCGTTAAGTTGACGACACGTTTTTTAACGTCAAGAACAGCAGCTGCCTATATTTGATGTCCTCGTCTAGCGAAATACCAACGGCGAACTTGAGACACAGGTTTACGAGAACGCAGCGATGCACATACACCTCCTCAGCCGTCATGGCAACCACCCAGTGGCTCACAAACAAAGTTGCGTGAGAACGCTCTTCAAACGGATTCAGACTCATTGCAGTGAGCCGGAGGAAAAAGTACACAAGGCCCGAAAGCTCCGCCACCAATTTATACAGACTGGCTATCCGAAGGCGTCTATACGCTAATGTCTACGCGTTCGGCCTCGACCAAATCAGAAAAATAATCGAGGATATGGCACGTTCTGCCCTATATCAAGGAGGCGTCAGAGGTGACTGAGCGCATTGTTGTCGGACTAGGTGTTGCCATTGCACACCGGCTCAAAGCTACTATGCGCAGCAGGGTGATGAAAATCAAAGACTGACTTAACCCCAAAGGGCATCGCATCCCATGCCTAAACTGTCCTTGTAATTACACAGGTCAGACTGAATGCATGCTGGGATCATACATACATGAACATAAGTTGGCTGTGCGATGTGGCGACGCTTTATCGCAAGTTGCTGCCTACACCTACGAAACGGGCCACAAGTTCAACTTCACAGCCATCAAGATACTCGCCAAAGCTGGAAGCAAGACGAGCCGATAATTTATTGAATCCTGGTCAATGGATGGAAAATCAATCAATCAATCTGTTGATTTGACGCGGGCATACAGAGTCTTATGCAGTCACCTCCAGATTTGCGTCAGTAATTATTGATTGGTTTGTATCCCCTATAAGCGTCACCTTTTCGTTGCTGCTGTTATCTCTGATGATGGACTCCTGAAGGATTTGTAAAGCTCAGTATAATAACCAAATTGTTCCAGTGCTCGACCAGACTTCGCCTTTTATCAGGCGATCTCCTGGGACCCGAACCTTCGCATTCATTCGTAAACCGATTTGTTCTGCGTCTCATTTGTGGCTCACGCGTTGGGGGAGGGAAGGGCGGAAGGAGGGAATGGCGTGTCGGTGAGATTCTGCATGCCTGGGCATGCAGCAATGGCTGTCGTTTTTAAGGTCAGCATCCGGTGATCCGAGACGTTCATGGTGGACGATTAGGTCAGAGAAGTCGTAACGAGAAAGCTAAGGAAGGCTGGAATTGCCATTCCTGACTTATTAGTCGTCCTAAACCAGATATATCCAGGTATTACAACCCCTGAGGCTTTAATACTTAATTTGGTGGTTAAGAGTCCGACAAACTAACCATTGACCCAACGAGTATGTTGTCCTGTCGGTTGAGATTGGATTTATTAATAAATAATAGAGAAGTTTCACCGATCCCGCTACTGGACTATTAGTGTCTCTTGTGCCTTGGGAATCGCTCCTAATGGCAGCAAAAAACCGCACAGCGGCTTGTATCATAGGCAGCTTAACAAAACCGAAAAAGACAAGAGAGACTTGAATGGATATTTCGGGCACATGAGCCATCCTCAGCAAGCGATTCACAAGCCTAGGTGTTGTTAGCCCCGAGGCTCGAACCCTAGATCTTTTGGATATAGGTCTTTTTCTTGTCGAATGCCACCTGCATAGTGATATTAATAATCGAGTGGATCATCAATCATATTAGGGATACTTACATGTTCAGCCGTGTCTTGGGCTCACTCTCGAGCCCCGCCAGCGGACGCATAGCGGGGAGTGGTACAGGCAAAACAAACTTACCGAACAAGACAAGGGAAATCGGAAGGACCACTTCTCGTTTACTAGCCATATCCTGCAGGTCTATCCTACCCAGGTCTTCCAACCACCGAGTTTTGAAACCGCAAACTTTTGGTTGAAAGTCAAGCAACCTAAGCATCGAGCCACGGAATCGCTGTCCTGTCGGGTAGATTAGCAATGGCACTTGGTCTGTTCACCGATCGTTTTGAGGTCAAACTCGTAATTTTTTGCTTTGGGTCGGAAGCCGCATAATGGCTTCTACCATAGGCAGAATTATATCACTGACCGACAAAAGGGAGTCTGGAATGGCCAATTCGGACACATAAGCCAGTTGCTTTGAAGTCCAACGTTCTAACCATTGAGCCACTGGCTCTTTGTCCTGTCGATTGCGATCTGATAATAGTGGAACGTTCACCGATCGCATTATGGTATGGCTAGCTAATAACGGCGAATGATCCAGAAATCGCTGTTTAATTCTTTCTTGTCTTTGTTGGTAATATCTTTCTGCTTGTAATATACTAGCGGCCGAGCGGTTGTTCGAGATAGACGAGTGTGTTCCTTATCGGTGAGCATTCTAATATCACTGTTTATATATAAATATAAATATATATATATATATATATATATATATATATATATATATATATAT